>PVIJ01008942.1:0-70272 GCA_004024925.1 Scalopus aquaticus | reverse complement strand
GAATGGATTCACTTATAACAGGACTATAAGGAAACCAAATAGGAGAGAGACAATCAGCAGGGGTGGGGGGCAGGCGGTGGGAGGGAAGGAAAAGGGCTCAAAATGGAATAGAAAAGAACACAAGGGACCATGGAGATGGATCACGGGTGAATTGGTGGTGGGCTGCCCAAGGGGAATACAAAATGTAAAAGACATAAATAACAATAAAAAAAATGGAAAAAAAAAAAGACAGGGGAAAAAAAAAAAAGAAACGCTACAGGTAAGGAGAGAATGGAGGGACATATTCAACAAACTTCACGACAACAAATACCAACCAAGAATATTTTATCCCACCAAGCTCTCCTTCCTCTATGAAGAAAGAATAAGGATCTTCCCAGACAAACAGAAACTCCAAAAATTCGTCATTACTAAACCCCCACTCCAAAAAAATAATACAAGCAGTCCTAAAGCCAAAACCGACAGAGGAATGAATAAGATCAGAATAAGACAAGAAATAAAATCACAAAAAGACAAACAAAAGGGCAAATACAGATGCCAACATATTAATATTAATCCTTTGCACTCGAGCAGCACTGCTACAGCGCCTGGCGGTGTAATGCGTCCACTCGAGTGGCGCTGCTAGGGCACCTGGTGTTTTAATGCGTCCACTCGAGCAGCTCCGCTAGGGCACCCAAGCGGTTTGGAAGTTATGTTTATTTCCGATGTGTGATAAGATATTCTTATCGCAATTACTTTCATGGACCAGGTTCGGCCTGCATCCTTAGCCAATTCTTAGCTTAGCTTAGTCTCAGCTTAACATTGTGATACGTGTCCTGACAAACCGAGGCTGCATCTTAGGGATTGTTTTACTAAATATCACACAAAAACTAATTACAGAGTGTAATATTTAACAGATTTTGTTGTATTCAATGTAAAGATAAATAAATTGGTGAAATTTTATTATTTGTATATGTTTGTTTGAGTATAACATGATTTCAAAGTGCCTGTAAAACGCTTCCTTAATATAGCTGAAATTGTCTCGAGTGGCTGTTTCGCCCACGCAAGAAAGGCCTTGAGTGCAAAGGGTTAACTCTAAATGTAAGCAGACTAAACTCACCAATAAAAAGATGCAGAGTAGCAGGATGGATCCTAAAACAAAACCCAACCTTCTGCTGTCTCCAGGAAACACATTTAACTAGAAAAGATAAACATAGACTGAAAGTAAAAGGTTGGAAAACAATTCTACAAGCAAATGGATGAAAAAAGAAGGTAGGAACAGCTATACTTATGTCAGATGAAATAAACTTCAAACTAAAAAAATAAATAAAAAGAGACATAGGTGGACACTACATAATGATTAAAGGGACAATGCATCAAGAAGATATAACACTCATAAACATATATGCACCAAATGAAGGAGCACCAAAATACATAAGACAATTATTATCAGCTCTGAAAACAGACATTAGAGAGAATACATACATAGCAGGAGACTTCAACACTGCACTGTCATGACTGGATAGATCAACAAAACAAAAAATAAACAAGGACATTAGAGTCCTAAATAAAGACCCAGACCTCATGGGCTTAACAGACTATCTATAAGACACTGCACTAAAAAAAATCTGAGTACACATTTTTCTCAAGTGCACATGGGTCACTCTCCAGAACTGATCACATATTAGGCCACAAAACAAACATCAACAGACTCATCAAGACTAAAATCATTCTAACTATCTCCTCTGATCATAAAGGCATTAAACTAGAAATAAACCATGAAAAGGAAACAAGGAACTCTCCCTTCTACATGGAGATTGAAATACACACTACTGGAAGACCAATGAATTAATGGAAGAGATCAAAGGAGAAATTAAGAAATACTTTGAGGACATCAATTTCCAGAATGCATGGGACACAGCAAAAGCAGTATTGAGAGGAAAGTACAAAGCAATACAGGCACACATCAAGAAACAAGAAACAACTCAAAGAAACAACTTAATCTCTCATCTCAAAGAATTAGAAAAAGAACAAAAAACCCCAAAAGCCAACAGAGGAAAGGAAATAATAAAAACCAAAGCAGAAATTAATGAAATAGAAACTAAAAAAAAAATGCAAAAAAATCAATGAAACCAAAAGTTGGTTCTTCGAAAAAATAAAATAGACAAACCTCTAGCCAGACTTACAAAGAAAAAACAGGAGAAAACACAAATAAATAGGATCATAAACAAAAAAGGAGAAATTACAACAGACTCAGGAGAAATTAAAGTAATCACAAACTACTATGAAAATCTGTATGTAAACAAGTTCAACAATCTAGAAGTAATGGACAAATTCCTAGAACAATATAACCATCCAAAATTAGATAAAGACATAGAGCACCTAAACAGACCAATTATAAGCACTGAAATATAAACAGTAGTCAAAACACTCCCCAAAAACAAAAGCCCAGGACCAGACGATTCACAAATGAATTTTACCAACCATTCATAAAAGAGCTAGTACCTATCTTACACAAACTCTTTCAAAAAATTGAGAAGGAAGGAATACTACCAAATACATTCTGTGAAGCCAACAATGCCCTAATACCAAAACTGAACAAGGACAACACACAAAAAAGAAAACTACAGGCCAATCTCTCTAATGAACATTGATGCAAAAATCCTCAATAAAATTTTAGCTAATAGAATCCAACAATGCATCAAAATGATTCACCATGACCAAGTGGGATTTATTCCAAGGGCACAAGGATTGTTCAACATCAGAAAATCAATTAATGTAATCCAACACATCAACAAAAAGAAACATAAAAACCATATCATCATATCAATAAATGCTGAGAAAGCATTCGACAAAGTCGAACATCTGTTTATTATGAAAGTCCTCAAAATTCTAGAAATAGAAGGAACATACCTCAACATGATAAAGGCCATATTATGACAAATCCAAACCAGTATTCTCAATGGTGAAAAACTGAAAGCCTTTCCCTTGAAATCTGGAACAAGATAAGGTTGACCACTGTCATCACTGCTTTTCAATAAAATACTGGAAGTCCTAGCCAGAGCAGTAAGACAGGAGAAAAGTATACAAGGAATCCAAATAGGGAAAGAAGAAGTAAAGCTATCACTATTTGCAGATGATATGATAATATACAGAGAACCTGAAAAACTCCACAGAAAAACTAATCAAAATAATCAATTAGGTAAAGGGATACAAAATTAACACACAAAAATCGGTAGCTTTCCTATATGCAGTCAATCTGAAGAAGAGGAAATCAAGAAAACCACCCCTTTTAAAATTGAAACAAAAAAGTCAAATACTTGGGAATAAACCCAACAAAAGAGGTAAAAGACCTGTACAAAGAAAACTATAAAACACTATTAAAAGAAATAGAAGAAGACACAGGGAAATGGAAAGATATCCCCTGATCATGGATTGGAAGAATCAACATGATTAAAATGGTCATATCACCGAGAGCAATTTACAGATTCAATGCTATTCCAATAAAAATCTCAATGACATTATTCAAAAAGATAGAACAAATACTGATCAAGTTCATATGGAACCACAAAAAACCGCAAATAGCCAAAGCCCTCCTCACCAAAAAGGAGGTATCACCCTCCCAGACTTCAAACTATACTACAAAGCCATAATAATTAAAACTGCATGGTACTGGACCAAAAAGACACACAGACCAATGGAATTGAATAGAAAATGCTAACATTAACCCACATATATATAGACAGCTAATCTTTGATAAAGGTGCAAAGAACACGCAATGGAACAAGGACAATTTGTTCAACAAATGGTGCTGGGAAAACTGGTCAACTACCCTGCAGAAAAATGAAACTAGACTACTACCTCACGCCATGCACGAAAACCAATTCAAAATGGGTAAGAGACTTGGACATAAGACCTGAAACCATAAAATATATAGAAGAAAAACACAGGCAAAACACTACATGACATACATCTTAGTAACATTTTTAAAGACACATCCCCCAAACTGAAGAAAGTGAAGGAAAAAATAAACAGCTAGGATTACATCAAACTAAAAAGCTTCTGTAAGCAAAAGAGACATAAGCCAGAACAAATAGCCCACTGACTGGGAGAAAATATTTGCACTCCATATACATACAACAGACAAGGGTCTAAGCACAAAAATCTACAAAGAACTCACACAACTCAACAAAAAATGGCCAGTCAAAATGGGCAGAAGAACTTAAAAGATACTTCTCCAAAGAAGAAATGCAAATGGCAAACAGGCATATGAAAAAATGTTCAACATTCCTCATAATCAGGGAAATGCAAATAACAACCACAATGAGATACAACCTTACACCTACAAGAATGGCACACATTAAAAAAACAGAATACAACAAATGCTGACAAGAATGAGGAGAAAAAGGAACGCTCCTACACTGCTGGTGGGAATGCAAACTGGTCCAACCTCTATGGAAAGCTGTATGGCAGTTTCTCAAACAACTAAAAATGGAGCTTCCGTAGGACCAAGCAATTCCACTCCTACGAATATACCCAAAGGACACAAAAACATTAATCCAGAAGGACACATGCACACCTGTGTTTACTGCAGCACTATTTACAATAGCTAAAACATGGAAACAACACAAATGCCCAAAAACTGACGACTGGATCAAGAAGATGTGGTACATGTATGCAATGGAGTATTATTCCGCAATCAAAAATGATAAACTAATGCAATTCTCGGCAATGTGGATGGAGCTAGAAGAGATCATGCTCAGCAAAATAAGCCATAAGGAAAAAGAAAAATATCGAATGGTACCACTTTTAGGAGCACTATAAGAGAGTCAAATGAGAAATCAGAAGACGAAAATAGCAAAATCAAATACAAAAGCAAAAACTGGCAGGCAACCACAAATAAGAGACATTCTCCAGGGGAAGGGGAGGAAGAGGGACCAAAATGGGGGGGGGGAAGAGCACAAGGGACTATGGTGATGGTTCACGGGTGAATTGGTGGTGGGAAACTTACAGGGGATACATAATAATGTAAAGGATACAAATCAAATAAAATTAAAGGGAAAACAACCTTCATAATCTGGAATGTCCATAAACTAATGAATGTGATCAACGAAAAACTTAAAAGCGTACCTGAAATATAAAAGTAATAAGACTTTTATAATAAGACTTATATAATAAGACTATAATGTTGGAAAAGTTTCTGTTATCTAAGAAACTATGATCAGAGGGGAGAAAAGGAGAAACAGGTATTTTATATTAAGATAAAGTTACGTTCTTCAAGGAAATCCAAATGAATGGATGCATTCCAGAACATGTCTGAAACAGAAATGAGGTTTTAATGAGAGCAATATTGGTGAACTTGCCAAAGAGTAAATATCAAAATTCTTAACTCACAAAACAGGCAAACAAGTTAGAGCACAGAGAAGGGTTCCAATTATCTACAGAACTGCAGAAATTCTAGTTCAGCTTAAAGCAGAGTATCTGACAAGTTCTGGATGTGATTTACCACTGATTTCCTCTCCCACTGGATAATAGCTAGGGATAACCAGATCAACCACTACCCATAACCTAACACAGACCCAGAATGTGAAGTGATTAGTAAGTTGGAAAAAGCAACCTATACTTTTAGAGTATGCAAAATCTAAAGGAACAAAAGCTAGTAATTACATATCATCCTGATAAGAAGAAAGTAAATGAAGAAACTGGCAAGAATGTATAAGATAAAATTTAAGGAAGACATAAAGAAGACTGAACAGGTGAATGCAGGATGACAGTAACAAACTTTCATAAAACTTCAAAAATTAAAATGCCCAAGAGCAGAAGGTTGCCAATAATAACAGAACAAGCAAAGGAGCTTCTCTTACCCACTTTTCTCAAAGACTTTTTTACAAAAGTTTTTTCAGAGCAGGAAGAATAGGAAAGAAAACAGGTCTACTGCTCAGGTCCAACAGAATAATAGATGAAAAACATTTTATGAAACCTTTCTGGCTTTTACTTTCTCTGCCAAGGAGAATAACATGAGAACTGATGACTGGAGCAATGCGAAAGGACAATGAAAATGGAAATTATAAGAAAGCAAATACATTCTTAAGACAGATTTCTCTGTTGTGGATACTTAATCTCAGTAAAACTGCTGTCTGTATCTTATGCAGTCACGCCGGTTCCTCCAAGTGATCTCTCATTTTTTTTCTTGATAACTGTTTTTTTTTTTTTTAAGCAAGGTAACATTGGTTTACAGCACTGCATGATAGTCTAGTGAACAGATTCACCTCAGATTTCTCAGATGTATGTCACCATGCTACATCCACCACCAAAGCACCCATATCCCCTCCACCATATACCACTGGGCCTCCTTCCTATTTGTTTCCCACTCCTACCCTCCCCCTCCAGTAGCCTCAGTTCTGCAGCCATTATTTCTAGGTTTGGTCTAGGCTTAATTTTCTCAGTTCCTTCGATTTGTTTCTTTATATTTCACATATGATTGAAATCATCTGATACTCACCTGTCTTTCTCTGGCTTATTTTACTTAGCACAATTCTCTCCAGTTTCATTCAGGTTGTTGCAAATGGCAAGAGCTTTTTAAAAAAATAGCTGAATAGTATATGCACCATATCTTCTTAATCCATTCATTTTTTGTTGGGCATTTAAATTTTTTCCATAACTTGGCTATTGTAAATAGTGCTGCAATTAACAAAGGCGTGCAAATCCCTTCAAATTAGTGTTTTTGTACTCTTTGGATAAATGCCAAGGAATTGCTGGATCATACATTAATCTCTCATTTTCTTTCATAATATGGTAATTTGTAATTACCTAACCATCTTTGCCCTGGGATTTGCAAACTTAAAAAAGTCATATAGTTGCTTTCTTCCAAATTTTTAGTCACTTTGCTTTACAACAACATATGGAAAGAACACTCTCCAGTGCTTGGCAGGCCATCCTCGTCAGCAGGCAGTTAATCACTGACATGATATATTTCTTTTGCTGCCTCACTCTTCACCTCAGTCTTCTTGGCTATCCAGTCATTCCTGCACGCTGTTGAAAAGACTATTCTTTTCCCCACTGAATTTGCCTGAGCACCCTTGTCAAAAATCAACTGACCATAAACGTAAAGGTATATTTATGCATCCCAGTTCTATTCTACTGATCTATATCTCTATGTCAGTACCACACTGTCTTATAGTAAGTTTTGAAATCAGGAAATGTGAGCCCTCTAATTTTGTTCTTTTTCAACAATATTTTGACTATTTTGAGTACACATGAATGTTAGGATCAGCTAGTTGATCTCCGCAAAGGCCAGCTGTCATTTTCCGAGCTTATGATAAATGCGTAAGTCTATTTGGGGAGCACTTCCATTTTAACAATACTAAGTTTCTGGATCCATGAACATGGGCTGTCCTTCCATTTATTTAGAGCTTTTACATTTCTTGTGACAAGTTTTGTAGTTTCCAGTGCCAATGTCATTTTATTTATTTATTTATTTATTTATTAATAGATTTATTTATTTATGCATACAAGAACTGGGATGGTGGCCAGAGGTGTGGGGTGGTGAAAGGATTCACCAGAGATAGAGTAGGGAGCAGAACAGGCAGATCTACTGAAGTAAACTGCTGAGGGGAGCAGTGGACAAGGCAGAAGAGGTCTGCTGCAACATGTGGGAAGCTCTCTGGCTGGGGATTGAACCCATGCTGCATTGGCTGCGGATAGCTTCATGGTGCTGAAACTTAACCCACTGCACCACCAGGGAGGCCCGAAAATGTCATTTTAAATGGTGCTTTTAAAAATTTATTTTCTAACTGCTTGTTCCTGGTTTAGAGAAGTACAACTGACTTTTTGTGTGTGTGATTGATCTTGCATCCAGTGACATTTCTAAAATTACTTGAATATTAAAAAATAACTTATGAAATGAAAAATTAAGTTTTACTGGTACTTAACTATAGATTAACCTGGTTGCTTTCTTCAGTCCATGTGAGATGGTTAGTGTCTCAGATGTTACTTGAGGTATCATGAATGAAAAGCAGGATTCCACAAATGTAAAGGGGATGGCAGTCACTCCCTCACACATTTGCAAAAGATCACAAACTCAGTTACATAGAATTACAAATGAGACCACCTACTTTTAACTAAACTGTTTCTAATTAAATGGCTGTCTTAAGAAAAAAATTCCCACAAAGTAAACAAAAAAGAAACTCACAGAGCTTATACTTCTACTCCTGTTTTGTACCAGTCCATTTTAGTCACCATAAAAGTTTAAAAAAAAAAAAAAAACAAAAAACAACAACACACCCAAACTCAACTAAAGAGATTTGGAAAAGAAAGTTTCCAAATTAGGAATTAACATAGAAACTTACAAATACACACTTATTATAGCTGCAGTTAACCATTAACCTAAATGCTGAACCATAAGAAATTATTTCAAAGAAAACCAAGAGTATGGTTTACACTTAAGAGTATAATGCATAAATTGGGAATACACCTATATGTACAACTAAAGCCTGTGTTTCAGAACCACAGAGAATGGGCTAGAGGAGTCACCAGAGGACACAGGGAAACCAGTTAGGTGACTACAGTCCAAGAAAGGAATTAGAGAAGGATGAAATGGATCTGAACAGAAATGGACACATTTTTAAAGATCAACAGGATTTGATAATTAGATATAGAGGGTGGGCCTAAAGATGTCTGTTTCTGGCATAACACATCAGGTAGAGGGTGATACTGTTGACTGAAACACTGGGACAGATTTTTGGAGGAAAGATGACAAACTGTCTTGGGCTTGAAAGAAAACTGGGAGAGAACAATTCCACTGCTAAGCATATACCCAATAAAATGTTGTATTAGCATACTAAATGTTTATGACAGTGTTATTTATAACAGCCAAAAAAGCAGACAATTCACATGTCCATCAACAGTAGAATGGATAAACCATGACATCTCCAAGTACTGGATCATTGACAAAACTACTCTGGAAGCAGTAACATGAATTTATCTCATTAATATGATAAAAGCAAAAGGAACTAAACACAGTAATACAAAAGAAAACTAACCTTCATAAATAGCACTCCGATATTTATAAAACAATGAAGATGGGTTATGCAACCTATGATCTGGTTAGGGTACCACTAATCCTTAGCACTTTCAGAAATTATTAAAGGAATAATTTTTAGACACTTTAAACCACAGGATGCCAGCACAGGTCAGAGGCAGAATAATGTGTGAGAGGCAGAATAATGACCTCCTCGGAAGCTGTCTCCATCCTGTATTAGGTTCCATGGCAAGAGAAAATTAAATTTGCTAATCAGCTGACTTTAAGATAAAGAGATCTGAGGAAGGGGAGAAAATAGCAGATGGACAGAATTCTTGAGTTATCACTTCATTCAGGGACACAGAAAATAGAAAATAGGAGGGAGGAAACACATCTGGAATGGAGCTGGGGACATGAAAACCAGTGTCTCAACAAAGAGGAGAGACAAATACCATAGGAAAAGATAGAAAAGACTAAGAAAGAGTAAGTAAGAAATTGTCCCTGTTCACCAAGTGAGATACCCACCCTTTTCCCATTGTTCTCCCACCCCAGTCAAAGCATAGCCTATTCAACTGTTCAGTGAGGGGAACCTGGGTAGCCAGTTACTAGGTTTAGCAGTAGGAAGAATCACCTGTATGACCCCTATGCAATCTCTGGGCTCCCAGGATTGTCTGGGTCCACCTTAGGAGGTGGAACACACCCACCCCTCCCCACTACATGGCCTCCATCCTATGTCCAGCACACACAGAAAAGAATTTGCAAGTAGTCACTGTGAATTCAGTCTTCCCAGTGGGCATTTCTGTACCCAATTTGAAGAGTCAGCTAAAGCATAGGCTGGCAACTGGCATGATTTCTGGTTCTTGATCTCTTACACAGTGGGAAGACATGGGGCCTCCTAGACAACTGGCTCTGGAAGGCCTGAGTTCCCTACCCACCTTTCACTCCTCTACTACCTCTGGCCCACACACAGTGCACAGAGGGCAGCTGCAGTAGCTACAGTGAATACAGACAGACTGCCCCCTGAATTCTTTGCATCCACCTTGGGGATTCAGCAGAAAAGAAGGCCTGGAACTGGTACAATCTCTGGTACTTGTTTCCCGGCACACTGGGAGAATAAGACCTCTGGGCATAGTGCTCTTAGCCTTGTTGGCAGGGAACTCCCAGACCACAGATTTCGGAGGGCCCAGAGCATGTAAGGAGAAATTACAATTAACATTCACAACGAACACAGCCTGTGAACAAGGGGCATCTCAGATGCTGGTAGCCACTGTGTAGAGTCAGAAGTGGTATCCGCCTCCCCACAGCATGGTCTCACGGGCTTCCCCTGAAGCGGCCAATTTGCCATTGTGAGAGAATGCAGAACTCCTAGGGAAAGATCTAAAACAGCAAAATGGAAAAACAAAACAAACAAACAAAAAACAAACAAAAACACACTTGGCAATTTGAGACCTTAAGAGAATATGACATGATGAATAAAGAACAATTCTTTAAATATAACCATAAAAATTTGGAAGATCCTATCAAACGAGTTCAGATGTGCTATGAAAAATAAATTTAAAGAAATGGGAGAAAACGCAAAGAAAGAAATACCATTGAGAAGTGCAATTAATAAACAAAAATTAGAAATTGAAGACTTAAACAAGAAAATAAAGGAGTTGCTGGATGCACAAAGATCAATAGAAGATATAAAACATTCTACAAAAAGCTATGAAAGCAGATCAGACCAAATGGAGGACCATATCAGTGACCTTGCACAAAGGACCCAGGAGGAAGATGAGAGATACAAAGGGCAAAAAACCAAAACACTTTAGGATCTATCTAACTCTATTAGGAAAGGTAACATAAGGACAACAAGCATCCCCGAGGTAAACAGAGAGAAAGGAACAGAGAACTTATTCGAAGAAATAATAGAGGAAAACTTTCCAAACCCTGGGAGGGAATTATATCTGCAAGTTCATAAAGCTAAGAGAACACCTGGTTATCTGAATGTAATGAGAGTTACATATACCAATACACCAGCTGTGAAATTACCAAGAGTTCAAGAAAAAGGAAGAACAAAGAAAGTTGTTAGCAAAAAGAATAGTAACATATTAAGGAAATCCCTGGTATAATTTCCATCAGCCTTCTCACAGAAAAACCTATGGGCAAGGCAAGAATGAATGATGTATTCAAAATACATAAAGATAAAAACTGCAATCCAAGAATACTAAATATCCTGCAAGAATCTCCTTCAAACATGAAGGAGAAATAAAGGTCTTCCCATACAGAAGTTGAAGGAGTATACCAAAACCAAACCTCCCCTTGCTGAAAGGAGCTCTACTATCTAAATCAAAGAGAAGAAAAGCCACACACACACACACACACACACACAAATATAAAGGAAACTAGGGAGAATCAGAAAACTAAAGACAATGTGGCAGTAACAAATACTCATTTAGCAATAATCACCCTAAATCAATGAATTCATCAATCAAGAGACACAGAATAGTCAGTTGGAGCAGAAAACAAAATCCAACCATCTGATGTCTCTAGGAGATGCATTTGCGCTCCAAAGATACACATACATTCAAAGTAAAAAAGTTAGAAAACCCTGCAAGCAAATGGTACCCCCAAAATTTAGGGACAGTCATAATTACATCAGATAAAATAGATTGCAAACTGAAAAAAGAAGAGAAAGAGATGGACACTATAATGATTAAGGGATCAATACATCAGGATGACATAACAATCATCAATACACACAAACTAAATGAAGGATGATCAAAATATACATGGCAACTTTTATCCAATATGAAACCAACATTGGCAGCAACACAATAATAGGAAATTTCAACACCATACTTTCACTAATGGACAGAGAAAACAGAAAATCAATAAGTAAGATAGTCTTAAATGAGGGATTAGACAACACAGGCTTAATACATGTTTATAGGACAATGGACCCCAAAAAGGTTAATAAGTACATGTTCTTCTCAACCACACATTCTATCTTTGAACATTCTCCAGGTCAGACATTCTGGGTCACAAAACTAATGTCAATAAATTCATGAAGACTGAAATAATATCAAATATATTCCCTGATCACAATGGTATCAAAGTAGAAATCAACCATGAAAAGCAGGAAAAACCTTTAATATACCACCACTGAACAACCATTGGATAAATGAAAAAATGAAAAAAGAAATTAAAAAATACATGGAGGATATAAATCAGAAGGAAAAGGAAGAATATCAAATGATTTCACTTATAGGAAGAATATTGGGAAACTGAACAAACAGTAAAAATAAAAGGCAAAACTTGCACGCAAACTATAGATCTGAGGCATAGAGTGGGGAAGGGGGAAACAGAGGGGTCAAAACAGGAGAGGGAAGAGCACAAGGGACTATGGTGATGGTTCATAGGTAATGTGGTGGTAGGAGATTTATGGGCATTCTACCTGAGGGGAGAAATAAAATATTGTACAAAAATGAAAAACAATATAAGAAAAAAAGTTTCAATAAAAAGGGGTTAATTGATTAGAAAAATAAGAAACACCTGAAGACAAATGAAGACAAAATTGACCAGAAGCTATGGGACACAGCAAACTCAGTACTAACAGAATTATATAACACTACAAGCCCACATTAAGAATCAAGAAAACTCTAATAAATACGCTTACCTCTCATTGTAAGGTACTAGAAAAAGAAGAACAAAACAAAAGGCAGAAGAAAATAAAAATCAGAGCAGAAATTAAAAATAAAACAACAATCCGAAGGACAGTCTAAAGGATCAATGAAAGCAAAAGTTTGTTCGGAGGGGAAGGGGTGGCCAACAAAATACACAAATGTTTAGCTAGATTAAGAAAAGGGAGAAAAATCTAGTAAACAGAATCAGAAACAGAGAAGCCACAACAGACATTTCAGAAATGCAGAGGATCATATGATTTTACTACAAACATCTAGATACCAGCAAGTTCAATAACACAAATGAAATAGGCAGATTTTTAAAAAAAACACAATACTGAAACTGAATCAGGAAGAAACAGAAAACCTAACAAACCAATTATGAGCAAGGAAATTGAAACAGTAATCAAAAGTTGGGTCCCCTAAAACAAAAACGCCCAGTCCCAGAGAGTTTCACTAGTGACTTCTACTAAATTGTCAAAGACAAACTACTACCTTTCTCAAATTCTTCCAAAAAAAATTAAGAGAGACTGCTTCTCAACACATTCTATGAGGCCAACATCACTCTGATATCAAAGTCAGATAAAGGAATCAAAAAAAGAGAAAATTTTAGATCAATATCTTTGATGAACATAGATGCAAAAATCCTCAACAAAATCTTAGCAAGCTGACTTCCACAACACATTGAAAGGATCATATATCATAACCAAGTGGGATTTATTCTAGGAAAACAAGGATGGTTCAGCATCTGAGGGTCAATCAATGTAGTTCAACACATCAACAAAAGAAAGACAAAAACCATACGATCACACCAATAAAGGTAGAGAAAGCATTTGATAAGATTCAGCATCTATTTATAACAAAAACATTAAAAAAACTGCGGACAGCCAGAAAACAACTCAACATTATAATGGTCATTTATGACAAACCTACAGCCAACATCATACTTAATTGTGAAAGACTTAAAAGTTTTTCCACTAACAGCTGGTATAAGACAAGAATGTCTACTTTAATCACTACTATTCTACATAATATTGGAAGTCCTAGTTAGAGCAATTAGCAAGAGAAAAATATAAAAGGAACTCAAATTGGGAAAGGAAAATATCACCATTTGCAAAAGGACATAATGTACACAGAAAACCCAAAGGCCCCCCCAATGCCCTATGAAATAATAAAAAAAGTGGCAGGGTACAGAATCAACATACAGAAATCAGCTGTATTTCTAAATGAAAGTAATAATCTAGAAGAGAAAGAAATCAAGAAAACAATTCCATTCACAATTGCAACAAAAAGAATTAAATACCTAGAAAAAAACTTAACAAGGGAGTTAGTTAAGGACTTACAAAGTGAAAAAATATTGTTAACAAAAAATAGAAAACACACAGAAATGGAAAGATGTTCCCTGCTCATGGATTGAAAGAATTAACATTGTTAAAAATAGCCATGTTACCCAAAGCGATATACAGAGTCAATACAATTCCTATCATTCTTCGAAGAAACAGAATAAACATTAGTGAAATTCGTATGGAATCACAAAATACCTAAACAGCCAAAAACAACCCTGACCAAAAAACTCCAGGCTCCAAACCATACTACGGAAATAGTAATCAAAATAATATGGCACTGGAATAAAACCAGACACACAGACCAATGGAATACAAATGAGAGTTAAACTAGAAATAAACCCTCACATCTGTGGATAGTTAATACAGGACAAAGGACCCAAGAGTATACCCTGGAGAAAGGAGAGTCACTTCAATAAGTGGTATTTTGAAAATCAGACAGCTGCATGCAAAAGAATAAATCATTATTTCCCATACCTTACACAAATATTAACTCAAAATGGATTAAAGATGTGGCTATAACACCCGAAACAATAAAATACACTGAAGAAAATAAACAAAACACGCCACAAAATTGGTTTCAGTGATTTCTTTGTGGATTCCTCTCCAACAGCAAGAGAAACAAAAATTGAACATAAATAAATGGGACTATATCAAACTGCAGTGCTTCTGCACAGAGAAATAAACTATCGGTAATTTTGATGTCAGTAAAACAAATGACAACCAACTGAATGGGAGAAAATTATTTGTACATCATGTATCTTGACAAAGGGTTGATATCCAAGATCTACAAAGAACTCATACCTCAACAACAACAAAATACAAATAACTCAATCAAAACAATGGGCAGAAGAGCTAAACAGGACTTCACCAAAGAAGATAAACATATGGAGAACAGGTACATTGAAAAAAAAAAGAAAAAAAATAACAATAAAAATATATATTTAAAAAAGAAAAAAAAGAAAAAACAAAACAAAAACAAGTCCCCCCCACCAAATCAGGGAAATGGGAATTAAAACCACAATGAGATAGCACCTCATACCTGTGACAATGGCCCATATAAAAAAAGGCCAGAAACAACAAACGTTGGCAAGAATGCCAAGAAAAAGGAACCCTTATATATGGGTGGCGGGAATGTTGACTGGTCTAGTCCCTAGGGAAAACAGTATGGTGCATTCTCAAAATATTAAACATGGATCTCCCATATGACCCAGCAATTCCATTCCTAGGTAGCTAATGGAAGAACGCAAAAACACCAATTCAAAGGTACACATGCACTCCTATGTTCATCAGAGCACTATGTGCCACAGCCTTGTTATGGAAACAACCTATGTGCCTAAGGACAGAAGAGATTAGGAAAATGTGGTACATGTACAAAATGGAATACTACTCAGCTATATGAGCACTACTCAGCTTTATTTAAAGATGAATTCTTGCAATCTGCAACAACATGGATGAGACTGGGGGTGGGGGTGGGGAGGGTGATTATACCAAGCAAAATAAGTCAGTAGGAGAAACCAGACGGTTTCATTCATATGTAAGATATAGAGAAACAACAAAAGTTCAGCTAAACCAACCCAATAACAAAGCCTAAAAGAGTGGAATTGAGGCTATAAGAGTGGGTAAGAGGGGGAAATTAAACCCAACCGGGAGAGGGTATAATGAACTATGGTGGAAGGTTATGTGTGCCTTGGTGGTGGGTCTGGTGTGATGGCATGCATGTGAGGAGGTGTGATTTCATGCCTCTGAATCAAACACAATATTGTAAACCAAAGCTACCTGAATTAAAAAAAGAGCAATCACCCAAGATTATATGGGTGGACCCAATGTAATCTAATCACAGAGTCTTAAATATGGAAGTGAAGAGACAGAAGGTCAAAGTCAGAGTTTTGAGGATATCTTACTGCTTGTTTTGAAGATAGAGGAAGGGGTGACAAGTCAAGGAATACAGGCAGTCTCCAGAAGCTGGGTCAAAGAAATGGATTCTCCCTGGAGCCTCGAGAAGGAATGAGTTCTGCCAATGCCTTGACTCTAGCCCAGCGAGACTCATTTCAGAGTTGATTTCCAGACTGCTGGATGATATATTTGTGCTGTTTTCAGTCATCCAGCTTGTAATAATTTGTTATGGTAACAGGAAACTAATACACCGTGGATAAGCCATGGATGATATTCGCCCTTACCAAAGTTCCTGATCTACCAAGTTGGGAACAGAATAAATAAAGTATTTTAATGCTTTTTCCATCAAAGCACTTGATTGTGTCTGTTATAACATCATAAGAAAAAGAAATAGACATTAAATGAAAAGCCAATAAAGTGAATTAGAAAACTCATATCCAGAAAATGTCAACATAATATCATCAAACATCTTAGGCTTTTAGTACCATACTACAAGGACCTTCTCATGTGTATTATTCAACACCGCTATCAATAATAGAATAGGGATTCTGAACTTTGGGTCTGTGGACCATCTGGGATTTCACAAGGTATATAAACCACCTAAACCGTATTGAAAAGTTTGTTTATATCTACAAAATAACGTATTTTTCAGCAGAAAGGTCCACAATTTTCATCAAGTCTTAAAGGAGATCTATAACCCTAGAAGGTTAAGAACCACTGACTTAGATGAAAAAGATGTAAAAGTGTGCTCATCACATTCACTGGTGTCACAAGGCTGCTAGAAAAACACTGTAGATGACAAATTAGAATTCAACAAATGCTGAAGAGTTGAAGGAAGAGGACGAATCTAGTAAAGACAATCACACAGCCTCTATGAAAAAGATTCAGAAGGATTATTTATTCATTTTTTAAAGATTTATTTATTTATTCATGCATACAAGAAACTGGGGTGTAGGCCAGAGGTGCATGAGGTGAGAGGATTCACCAGAGACAGAGTGGAGAGCAGAACAGGCAGATCTACTGAAATTCACTGCTGAGGTGAGCAGTGGGTGAGGCAGGAGAGGTCTGCTGCTCCATGTGGTTCAGCTCCCTGGGGGGGGGGGGCTCGAACTCATGCTGCAGTGGCTGGAGATAGTTTGACAGCGCTGAGACTTTAACCCCCGTGTCTCCAGGGAGGCCCAGATTTAGAAGGTTTAATCACTAGTAAACTCAGTAAGAACTAGAGATTAGGACAACTAAAAAAGATTTTACATGACTCTGGGCAGGTATCCAGAATGACGGAAAAAAGCACTTCCACTCTCTTATGTATTGGTGAAACAGAACTGCAGTATTCTGTTCAATTTTGGATTCCTCTTTTTGTTTCCTTGGGTTGCCATAACAAAGTTGAAATCAAGGTGCCAGCAGGGTTGTCAGGCTCCCTCTGAAGGCTCCAAGGGCGAAACCATCCCATGCTTTTTTCCTAGCTTCTGGAAGTGGCCTGCAACCTTTGGTACTCCCTGGCCTCTGGCAGCATAACTCTTATCTCTGTCTACCTCAATTTTACCATGGCCTTTTTCTCTGTGTCTCTCTGTACCTTCTTCTCTTCTTACAGGACCCACCCTAAAGTAGTATGATCTCATCTTGATCCTTAACTACTTAAATTACAAAGACAATATTTCCAAATAAGGTAACATTCAGAGATTCCAGATAGACAAGAATTTTTGTAGGACAGTATTCAATCCACTGCATCCTGTAAGTAGAATATTGATAAACAAATGCATCGCGGTGTATGACATCATAATCTTAAGAATAGTCAAAAGGAATAGGTTAAAGGATATGAGCCAAACAAGCAAATTAACTATCTACACATACTTCAAGCAATTTTTCTCCTACATGACATAGAAACTTTCTAACTCTGTTTTTCAGAAATAAAGGTGGTAGATTTCTGTCACTTCATTTGTTCAAGTTTAAGCTGTAACAAGCATTGGACAGGAGTGCTGAAGCCTCAGATGGTGGCTTGATCACTGATGACCATTATATTTTAAGATTCTATAATTCTTCTCCCATGTCTGCTCCTTTAACTGGCCCTTTTACAGAAACAAAGAACTATACAGCTCCATTACTGCTACAACACTGTTTGAAAGAGTAGAGTGTGGTGGTAGGTGGAGGCCAGTTAGAAGGTATACATTGTAAAGAAAACTTAGAAGTCCTAGTGTAACAGGGTGGTCCCCAGGAAAAGGGTGTGTTCCAGGTTCCCTGCCTCACCCAAGGGAGGGTGGAGCTAAGCAGGAGACATAAGAAACTGGAGTAGAGAGAAGGCAGGACACAGAAGACATAGAAGAAAGAAGAGGGCAGGATGGAGAGCCAGAAGAGGTGAATGGAACAGAGACATGTAAAGAAGCTGCACTGATCTGGACTGATTGGAACAGATGTGGGTAAGAGACCCGTGGGGAGGCTGACTACGGCAATGTTGATCTTGGTTTTCATTTTGCTCTTTAACTCCCAAAATTGTCTGGCTGTTTCTCACCATTCTGTATGGGTCGCTGCCGAAAGGTGTTTTAGACTTGTGGCAGGCTTTCCGGCCTTGCTTTGGGCCAATTCCATGTGGGTGGACTTTTACCCACGAGGGGTTGGATAACTTTAGGTGCTTGATTTAGAAACTATATTCTGTCTTCTCTGTCTTTACTAATTGTATTAAAGTTTCTTTCCACTAAAGGTCTTATGTGTTTTGTATTGATGTAGTGGATGGCAGAACCTATTTAGATTGGGAAGTTTGGGGGTTCTGGGGTGCCCCTCTCCCTGCCCCATAACACTAGGAACAAAGAAATAGCATAACAACTTCAGCTTGTGAGCAAGGGGCTACGTGGGGTAGGGTAGAATGGGCTGGAGCCAGACCAAGCAGCAAGTGCCTCCTAAACCACAGAACATTTCGGATTTCCATCCTAAGGAGGATGAGAAGACACTGAAGGGTTTTAAGAAAGGAGTGACATAAATGGGTGAAATTTCAAGATTATTCCAAAGAGACCAAGGGAAGGGAAAGAGGTGACAGCTGCCTGGAATAAGATAGAAGCAGTGAAAATGGCAACCAACAGCTAGAGATACATTCTGAAGGTAAATTGTGAAGGATAGAGTAGATGTGGGAGAGGTAAAGAAGCAAGGATGACTCCTAAACCTGCTGAAATCATGAGTGGACAACAATGTCATTTTAGTGTGATGGAGAAGATTGGGGAGCAATAGTAGCAAACTGGAAGGGTATATACATATGTCCTATATTTTGCTACAGATACACATACACACATCAAAAGCTCTATTTTAAGCTTCAATTTGAAGATGCCTTTGAAAAATTTAAAGATACCAAGTCAAATGGATGAATCTAGAGCACAGAGGAGAGAACCAGGCTAAAAGTAAAGATACAGAAAAGAAGTGGTAGGAGGCATAGAAAGAGAGAAAAAAATTGTTGTCTCAAAGAAGTGTCTTATTTCCTTACAAGATAAAGTTTTTGTATCACTGAGCATTATTAAGTGCCCCTTTGTTTTGCTTAAATTTTATGATCTCAAATGTCAATCAGCTGGGTTCAAAGATTTTTGCCAGTCACATTCAGTAACATGGCAATAGGAAACATGGAGAAGATGAACGGTATGGGGCTCATCCAGGATTGAGATTTTGCCAACTGAGTGTGAAACAGAAGAGAAGAAAAATAGGATGTAAAAAACCATAAAATCAACATCAGATGAGGCTGCTAAAAGAGTTCACTCTATCCAATGGGACCAAAGGACCACAGGATCACACTGTGGTCATTTTAATTCATGCCGATTGATGTCTCATCACAATGGATGAGGAAAGAGAGCATCGCCAGGGAGACAGGAAACATGCTAAGCCTGGCAACATAGTAACTACTATTATTTTAAAATCTATGGCCTTAGATATTTGTAAAATAAAAGCTGTGGAAACATTTCCTGATTCCATAGTCTATATCAGTTGTGACTAAGTAGATCTCCTGAGATACAGTTTCGGTAGAGTCAAACATTATGTAGCAGGACACTACAGTTAGATAACAACTCAAAAGTTGGGAGAAAAAGGAGTTTCTTCAAAGGGAACAAGAAAAAGAAAAAAATTCATTTGCAGTGCACATAGGAAAAGTAGGAATCTGTGCACATGGATTAAAAATGACAAATCTAGCCAATGATTTATAACGAAGAACACCTGCTGAATTCAACTCCCCACCTGTGACCCACCCCATTAAGCAACTATTTTTAACTGGTTTTAGTTCTTCTGGAAGTGACCCTCCACAGTTTTAAAAAGACTTACTTCCTGGTTTGTCAACTATGCATTTATGATGTCACAAATTAGGATTCTGGTCACTTGTGCTTCTCCATCTCTCCTGTCTCCTGATTCAGATTATTTCAGCTTTTTCCTCTGTAATTAAGCCTTTCTAGTTCATGCAACTACGTATTATCTCTTGAGTTCTTTATCCTATAAAATAAGATGAGGACACTGGGCCCCTCCCCTGTCCCTAATATCTTTTTTCTCTATTTATCATTTTCCCACCTTTGTCATCTATTTATAGTAGCATATTCTTAAGATGAACATTTATTTTCTGTTCTGTAGTTCCAATTAAATCTTCGATATTTTAACTATAAATTGATTTTACATGGTGAAAAACAATAAAAGCATTAATATCATCATCAAAATATTACTGACAGAAAAGCAGAGTCCTATGCTTCTCTTCCCCTCTCTAGGATCCACTAACGGTTCAAAATCATGCCACATTTTGGTTTGCTTCACATTTGGACCAAGTATTCTTGGTCTTGGGGTTCCTCTTTTCTTACTTGGGAAAAGCATGTCCTTTCCAATACATGCCTCTATATACCAGTTTCCTATTTATTCTAACCACTGTGTGGAATTCATTCCATTATGCTTGAGGCTGAGGAATAAATTTAAGAAAAAATCAACTTACAGACATTTGTTCCTTCGGAGTTTGACTTTTCCCCTATGAAGTTTCCCCCCTTTAATGAAAACTAACAATTAAAAAAATGAGCAAAAAGAAAATGAGAAATGTCACCTATGATCCAATCAATCCAACAGAGTTCTACTTTGAGTCCTTGGCCACTGTAAACAAATTTAACATAATCAACAGTTCAATCATTTTATATTTACTTGTGTAACATGTACATAGCTTTCACAATGATCCCCTTAATGGCTATGTAACATTCCACTGAGCGGATACATCATAATTTATTAAACCCACTTGGGAAGGAGTACAAAGAAGTGGTTAAAATATGGGCACTGCGGTCAGACAGGCCTACATCAAGTCCCAGCGCTACTGAATTCCCAAGGCCACACAGCTGGTGGGTAACTCACTCTAATTCCTCCAGTACTGAGTGAGTGCGCCCTCCTCTGTCCAGGCACCGAACTAAGCACCAATCATTTAAGTAAGAGTAGACTGGAGAGACAGGATTCCTACCTTCAGAAACAGAAGGGATATTATTTCCCAATCATATAAAGTGCTACAAAGGAAAAAGGTACTGGAGTGCCTTTAATTTTCATCCACAGAATGAAGATAATAGTACTGCCTAGGGCTGTTATGAGAACTAAATGACAATCCCTGTACAGATCTTGGCACCACTCTCAGTACACACAAGATTACCCAATAAGGGTTAACTGTGTCACAGTCTGGAATAATAGAGCACCAAAACAAGAAATAGCATACATTTGGTTATTCTTTCATCTTCTTTCCACTGTCCATATAAATCTTATACTTTTTCAAATGAGTTCACAGTTTAGAAATATGACAAGTTTTTTCCACAACCCTCTCATTACATTCATATTTTCCTTTCATCTCCTTGAACAAACTGAGTATATTTATAATAGCTGTTTTAATCACCTTCCCTGCAATTCCATCATTTTTTCTACTTCTGGGCCTTTTGGTATTGATTGGTTTTTGTCTGGTTATGATTTGTTCCTGTTTCTTCACATGCCTGATAATTGGTAATTTTTGATTGGCTGTTGGTCTTGGATTTTGTGCTTTGGGCAGCTAAATTTCACTGTATTCTTTTGAGCACTGATAGGCTTTGTAGTGGGACCAGATAAGTTACCTAAGATCAGCCTGATCTTTTTATGGTTTACTTCTAACATTTGTTAGGTGGGTCCAGAATAGGTTTTTCTCTGGGACTTACTTGATCCTAAGCAATAGAAGGTCATTCTATTCTCATTAATGAGAACACGAGCTATCCCCAGACTCCTGTGAGTCCCAAGAATTCTTTCACCTGCTAATTTCTGGCCGTTCTTCATAAAATGTACACATCAGTACCAATCAAAGGCTTGAGGGGACCCCTTGTAGCTCTCTCCTTTTCAGTGCTACAAACCTCCAAGCCTCACACTCAAACTGGCTTGGCTGCCTTCTCTGAACTCTGTCTCATTAGCTCAGGGAGACCATGGTCTCTTTTTGGAGTCACCCTCCCAGCGCTAGGGCTTGGAAACTCTCTCCAGGTAAGCACTCCCTTGCTTACTTCCTTTCTCTCAGGAATCACCTTCCTGTGCTGTGCTGTTAGTTGGCCTTTTTCTAAAATTCATGGTTCACAACTTAGGTTTTCCAGTTACATAGGTGGGAAGGTAAACCTGTGCCTATCACTCTGGCTGGAAGCATAATTATCTAGTCCGACTTCAAATTTCACATTTTTAAATAAAAGGCTACAAGTCCAAATAATTTTGTATTTCTCTGGTCTTTCTATCATTTACAATTTAGTTCAATATCAGAGGCCTACAGTCTATTCCTTCACCTCCTCCCACACTACTCCAAACACCTTCACACAGAGCCCACCTTCAGTTTCACTACCAGATCAAACACCATCGGATTAAATGCAAGTACATATTCCAGTGACCACTAGGTCACAGTCCTAGGTACTTGGCTGAAACAAAGAAAACAATATCCTTAACTTCCAGGAGCTTGCAGTTGGGAACAATTTAGGAATCAAATTTTCATTCACAACATAGTTTTTAATTGGAAAAACTAAGGTGTAAATGAACCTTTAGAACAGAGATTGTCTTTTTTTTTTTTCTTAAAGAGCCAGAGAGAAAATAGTTTGGCCTTATAACTAACAGCGCCTCCTATTACAACCACTCCGTTCTGTCAGTGTAGATAAAAGCAGTCACAGACAGTTCAACGATCTGTTTACAATAACAGGATGCTGGCCTTTTGGATGTATATTGCATATATTGCAGACCCCCCCCTTTTTTTTTTTTTAAAAACAAAACCCATCTGTAAATTGAGGACAACCTGTACGTCTTCTACAATAGCACGTCCTGTATGTGCTGTCCACACAAGGCTGACCTGCTCAAGACAACTCAGTCCTCTTTGGCTAAGAACTATATCCCATGTCTTCTGCACACAGCATAGAATGCACATAACACAAGCACAGAGTAGGTATTCATTTAGGGAATTTGTTTCCTTTTAATGTTTATTTTTTAAAAATTTTATTCAAAATTGCCTCCAAAAGTAGAAAGAATACATTTACTATAATTTGTGGAAAACAATTAACGTCTAGTACACAAAATACTGTAAAGTGATATAAAGAAATATTAATGGTTCTGAAAAATCTACTTCAGAACTTATTTTGTGAATAAGTCAAGTTGATGAAGGCGAAAGAAGCAGCCTTGAGGACCATCTAGTCACTCCACCCCATGATTCAAACATGGCCCAAAATACTACTGGACTTATCTAAAGAAAGCATCCACAAGTACGTACATTTCATCCTTTTGCAGTTTTCCCCTCTCTCTTTTATTTTTTATTTTTATTTTTTTAAAGACTTATTTATTTATGCATACAAGCTGGGGTACAGGCCAGAGGCGTGGGGCGGTGAGAGGATTCACCAGAGACGGAGTGGGGAGCAGAACAGGCAGATCGACGGGAATATACTGCTGAGGGGAGCAGTGAGCGAGGCAGAAGAGGTCTGCCACTCCTTGTGGGAATCTCCCTAGTGGGCATAGAACTCACGTCTCCAATGCCCTGCTGACAGCTCCACAGAGTAGTGCTTAACCACTGTGCCACCAGGGAGGCCCCACCCTCTCTCTCTTTTAAAGTAAAACTCTCATTACCTCTCTTCGGCAATCTCCTTATTCACAGCTGCAGATATTTTTTAAATTATTCAATCAAAAAGACATTGTCATAAATTCCATAAATGTTTAAATTTATGTTTTCATGGCCCTCCCTGGTGGTGCAAGGGGTTAAGTCTCAGCCTATGAAGCTATCAGCACCCACTAACAGCAGGAGTTCGATATCCAGCCAGGGAGATTCCCACATGGCGCAGCAGACCTCCCCTGTCTTGCCCACTGCTCCTCTCAGCAGTGTATTTCAGTCAATCTGCCTGTTCTCCTCTCCATTCTGTCTCTGGTGAATCCTCTCACCCCCGACCCCCACCTCCATACCTCTGGCCTCTACTCCAGCTCTTGTATAAATAAATCTTTTTTTTTCAAAGATTTATTCATTCATGCATACAGACTGGGGTGCAGGCCAGAGGTGTGGGGCAGTGAGAAGGTTCACCAGAGACAGAGTGGGGAGCAAAACAGGCAGATGGACCAAAATACACTGCTGAGGGGAGCAGCAGGCGAGGCTAGGAGAGGTCTGCTGTGCCATGTGGGAATCTCCCCAGCTGGGCATCAAAATGACACCGCAGCTGCCAACAGCTCCACAGCACTGCGTCTAATCTGTCGCGCCACCAGGGAGGTCCAATAAATAAATCTTTAAAAAAAAATAACGAATTTATGTTTTCACTGTTGCACAACATGTGTGGATATAACTTCCGCCTGTCTCCCCCCCTCCCCCAATCTCACTAGTTTGAAAATAACACTCTCCTTAATGGGTACACTCTGGCAGGTTTGTAAAAAAATATTTTGTTTTTACTACTTCACAGTCACACCTTGTTCAAGGTGGGAGGGATTTTATAAGCCATCTTTCTTCGACTGAAGGATTTCCCTTTTAAAATACCCAAAATGATGCACTGTACTTTATCTGTTAAAACCTGTATTCAGAATTCTATAAATAAACCAAGAGTGTACTTGGCCTCTGTGAAGCAGGACCAAGTGATGCCCATGATGATGATGTCCAAAAGCACTAAGAGCTCACAGTCTCTGGCCTGTAATATGCAGCTAAGCCATAAAGTCCCTTCAATGAGGTGACTTTTTTTTTTTAACCTCACTTCAGCACTACATATTCAATCCTATTAACTCCTCATTTCAGGCCACCAGTCTACCACTGAGATCCTAGTGATCCTATTGTCCAATATATCAGGTAAATATGCCAGTTCTTTATCCAAATCACTGGCATGGGGGCCAAAGATGTTAAAATTGTGAAGAACAGCAGAGGAAAAGTTGGAGGCAGCAAGTACAGACAGCACTTATGAGACACTGCCATAAAAAGAAACAAGGAAATGAGATAAGAGCAAGATAGGAATTTGGTGAGGAGGGGAAACACTTAAAAAAAAAATTCTAACATTTACATGCTGATGGGATCATCAAAAGTGAAGGGAAAAAATACAGTATGTAAAAACATGTTCTAAACTTTAAAGTTTAATATAAATACATTGTGTGTATCTCCTTTATCTTCTGCTTGCTTATTTATGTAAAAATTTGGCTTTAAGAGTTTCCAGCTCCTTCTGAATTCTTTCTCCTTTGAGTTTCTGTTCCCAGTGACATACCTATTTTTCTCTGAATTATGAAATCTCTAACTATATCTAGTAGCCCCTGACTTTGCCATTATAAATTCTAATGTTACATGATCTTTTCAGTCATGGTCTTGTTTTCACATCAATATTCTTCATTCTTCATCAGAATTTTAAAAACAAGTTCAAGTTTAATGAATTCATCCAAACAGAGTAACTTTTTTATACATAAAAAAAACCTAAGATTTCTTTTTAATGTTACTGCATCCCTGGTCATTAGGATGGGAAAAATAGTCTATCATTTGGTTAAAATTGTTCTCTAACAGTTGTTCTCTATGGCTGTAATATCCAATCCTGAAAATCACTATGCAACGCAAAAAGTGGTTGATACCAGATTCTTCCCACCAGCATATCTGCATATATAATGACTTCATCAACACAGGGCCTTCCTCCCAACCCCCACTCTAGGCTCAAACAAAAAGTTAGTGTGCACAAGTATAAAGCACATTTACAACACCTGCTCACAGTACATGCTAGCTAGTTCTAAGTTATCATTTGATTAAGTTTGTAATAAGAAAGTAATTGTGATCTGTGTATAGATACAAGGCATGCTCCTGTAAAGTCCATTTCTAAAAATGAATTCTCTATTAGTTAAAATATGAAATTTGTCAGGCCCACACTAAATAATTTCCATTCATGAATGCATTCTATTTAATGACAAAGAATATATTTTCAAAGTTCAAACCTTGCTTATGAAGCATTTTACAAAATGAAACTTTATAGAAGCTTTTTTTATAGTGTACTTTTAAATACAAAAACAACAGTGTACTTTTAAAATACAAAAACAAAATAAGGAAAAAAATTGTCAATTTGCCCTTTAAAGGTACAGACAGGACAAATAATTTTTGCTCAGTAATTCATACAGGCCTTACAGAGGCAGTGAAAAAATAAATTTCTAATGTAACAAAGCAAGTTCTAGACTTAAAATGAGTCACCAGATTAAGCGCTAGGAAAACCAAAGTTCTTTTTTGTCTTTATGCTCATTTCTACCAGTTATCCTCAAAATGAATTTTCATTAATTTTATATCCACTGGTCACACAACTTTTTGCCAGGAATTCTGTCTCAACTTTTTTTCCCTCACAACTTGAACATTACTTTGTTTAGTGTGAACACACAGTAAGTCCTCAATAAACACCTTAAGAATTCCCTTCAACTCAAAAGGTTATAAGGAACACAGTATGTTTTCTAAAATATAAAATTCTGAAATTCACTTCATTAAGACTATCATAATGTGAAATACTCAAATGTTACTTAAGTTTTAAGCCATTTTCTTAAAGATGAGTAATTTTAATATTTCTACCACCATTCTTGTGTTGAAAAAAAAAAATCGGGGCCTCCCTGGTGGTGCAAAGGGTTAAAGTCAGCACTATCAAGCTACCACCAGCCATTGCCGCCTGGGTTGGATCCCTGGCCAGAGAGCTTCCCACATGACCCAGCAGACCTCTCCCGCCTTGCCTGCTGCTCCCCTCAACAGAGTATTTCAGTTGATCTACCTATTCTGCTCCCTACTCTGTCTCTGGTGAGTCCTCTCAACCCCTCCATATCTCGGGCCTGCACCACAGATCTTGTATGCATAAATAGGTAAGTAAATAAATCTTTAAAAAAATCCATTCCAAAAAAGTCCTAGCAAAGTCCCAGCTGCAAAAGTAGAAAAATGTCTTGGATTTCATGAAAACCCATAGGCTTAGGAGCAATTTACAGGTAAACTGACTTACAGTGACCCCCTATAAAAAGGGTGGTTAGGGAAGAGGAAATTTTTATCTGTTTTGTTTATTGCTGTTACCTCTCCCCAGTGCCTTTTAAGGTGGTTGGTACATGGTGGAATTTCAATTCTTAATTGCCTAATTGAAAGAATCTATGTGTGCAGAGACTTTAGTACAAAGCTAGATCCAAACCACCTGTAGGATTCCACCACCAATACCATGAAAAATCCCAGGCTGTGCAAATACACGGTGAGCCCCTAGGGAATCATGGAGTGGAAGAGAAGACAGATATTCAGGAGGACTGACTCCAGGCTCAGCCTTCACATCTGCCCCAATATCTTCACTTTAATGCCCTGTTTAAAATGCCAGCAATGTGGAGACTGATTTATGTTATCTCCTCTTTTAAGAATACAGTAACTTGCCGGGTGGGAGAGAGACACTCAGCGGTGGGGGGGTGGGGGTGGATAAGGGCACAAAATGGAAGAGAGGAGAATACAGGGGACCATGGAGATGGATCACGGGTGAATTGGTGGTGGGTTGCCCAAGGGGAATACAAAATGTAAAAGACATAAATAACAATAAAATAAAAGTTTAAAAAAATTTAAAAGGTAAAAAAAAAAAGAATACAGTAACTTGACACTTAAACTTCTCAAAAACCTTAGGAGATAAACATTTCATCATCCCATTTTACAGATGAAACTAATGGGCTACAGATGAAACTAAAGACTAAGGGGACAAAGTATTTTCCTAATGTCACGCAATACATGTACAGCACGCCTCAGACCAGAGGTGAGGAGGACTAATCTTCATCCAAAGATTAGTATGTGTTAGTACCCAATAAATATCCTTCTATGCAAACACCTCAAAAAACTTTACCAAAGATGCGGCTTTTGTTTGGGGTGACAAGTGAGCAACAAGTAGTCTTAGCACATGAACACTTTAAGAAGCAAGAATCTAAATGATAGTTATAGATTTGGGGTGCCTGAGCGAACCAAGCAGTAAAGACAAACCACAGATTTCAAAACACTGCAGCTTGCCTCTCTCTTCCTCTTCCTACCCTCACACGTGATCCTCCTCATTCTCTGCACCAGAAAATAGGCTGTCATTGTTAGTGCCATAGTTTGGCAACATTATGTGTCCAAACACAGTGACTGGCACAGAACAGACACGCAAATATTTACTGAATGAACCAAAAACCAAAGTCATTTCCCTGGGCAAGCTGGGACCCTTACTGCCATTTCTAACAAAGTGGAGTCGGGAAATGATTATTTCAGCACCCTATTATTGGTGTCAAAATCAAGTTTTTAAAAGGGCAGGCTAATTTGGGAAGAGGTTACAGTGAAAGCCTTACCTGTTTCTTTTTGCTCAGACTGAAAGAAGAAAAGAGCTTAGCACTTTAGCATACAAATACAGAACTCAAAAATGGCATAATGTTTTAACATTTTAGAGCATATAAACAAACACCACTACCTTATTAGGCTGTCTAGTTTAGGTTATCTTAATATGAATAACACCTTAAAAACAAAAAACACCCCCTCAGCATTCTCAGGGCAAAGAAGGTAGCACACATTTTCCAAAAAGTTCACAGGTCAAAAATCAACAAAATCAAACCCCACAGAGTGGGAGAAGTTTCCTTGAAAACATGAGCAATAATTTAGACAAAAATATGGTGTATACCCAATAATTAAACACAGGCCACGTTTATAGAAAGACATGAGGATAAACGATATGGCTTCACAGACAATTCTTGAAAAATTTACCTATTTCCTCTTTGGTCCGCACCATGACCTGAAGACCTGGCTGCTAGTTCCAATTGGTATCATATTCTTCATAGTATGTGCTCGCCAGGCGTCAAATTTCAGTAAAACTGCTGGGCAGAACAAGACCAAAAGCAACAGGGAAGATGCCCATTTTCCTCTTCTACTCCCCCTCCCCACCTGCCACTTAAGGAAAACGGCAAGGCACGTTTTGACGTTAGAAAAGGGCCTCATCCTTCAAAATCCAATCCACTGATGTATCTGTCATTTTGGAACAAACCTGTATTCCGAAATACAGGTTAAGCACTCATCCACCATGAATTAATTCTGCGCTCTTCCATCACCTCCTTTGTCTGAGCTGTCCCTGCAAACTCGCACTTCAATGCCCTCTTGTAAACAAGCTACCTAAAAGAAAAAGGAACACTCTAAGTCTGTTTTCAAAAGACGGGGAAACCCTAACAACGCTTCTGGAGCCTCACTCCCAGCCTCGAGCAGGAGCAGGCCGTGCTGCACACCAAGGAAACCTGGACCATGGGGCCGCCGGCCGAGCCGAGGTGGGAGCGCCGCGCCCGCCGCCCCCGCTTCGGCCCACCGCCCGCCCTCCCCAGCTGCATACTCACCTCCGTGGATGGGCAGCGGCGCCAGCACCTGGCCACGGACCTCGGCCTTGGGCGAGTCGAGCCCGTAGCGCCCGCGGTCTATGCGGAACGTGAGCGGGACGCCGCGGCCGGGTTCCTGCACCGTCACGTTGATGAGTGCCGTGTAGTACTCCTGGCTGGCGTTGTCCGCCCGCGCCGACCACAGGCAGCAGGTCAGCAGCGCCAGCGCGGCGAGCCGGGCCGGGCCCGCCCGCGCAGGGCCGCTCATCGTCCCTCCGACCGCCGCCGCCGCCGCTAGCTGACCGGACTCCCAGGCTGGCGCCGGGAGGCGGGGCGGGCGCGGCCGGCGCTGCGGCGAGCGCGCGCGCGCGCGCCCTGTGCGGGACCGAGCACGAGCGCGGCCCTCAGCGCCTTGGTCCGGCCGCTCACCTCCCTCACGTCCGCTGTCCGCCGGCAGGGACGCGCCCATGGGCCCCTTGACGAGGACGGCGGGTCAGGCCGCGAGTGGAGGTCTCTTCGGGGCCCTTCCAGGGCGGTGGAGGTGGCCCCCTACCATCCTCCAGGGCCTTTCCCTCTTAGCCTGGAAGCCTCGCGAAGACGTGGCGGGTGGGGTGGGAGAGGGCTCGAGGAGGATGCACCCGAAGGAGGGTCTCTGGAGCACAAAGTACCGCTCGCCGGGCTGTGGCCTCAGGCGCGCGCTTCCTCTCGCCCCACCCCCCTCCCCCCGCTAAGCGGCAACGCGCAAGACTGGGGCGCAGCCCCGCCCCCACGCGCATGCGTGCAAGCCCCTGCCGGCTCCCGCCCGCCTGCACGAGGGCTAAGCGGGTCAGGCGCCTTATTCGCTGCACGTGTATCCCTGTTTCTCTGTCAGGCCTTTGGGCGAAGGACCTAGAAGCTGGGCGCTTTCCAAGGGCCTGTGGAAAAGCTTGGAACCATAATACTAAAGAGAAAAAGGGCCTTGTGAGCTACTGGACAGTGCACATCATTGCAGGGAGGAGAAAGTATGGCATCTTTTGCCCAACCAGGCTGGATCTCCTGCTTCCTATACTAGGAAGGGGATGGAATCAGCCTTGAGCAATCATCTGTACCGAGGGTCCCAGAAAGAGGCTGCTTTCCAAAGGAAAACTGAGGTGTTGTTTCCTGGAAAAGGGTAAGAATGCAGTACAGACTAAAGCCTCAAACATCCACTGTGCCTTGTTAGCAACATCTTTTATAATTTGTATTGCCAGTTCTTTCCCTTCTACCCCCACTACCGTCTTCTGTCTAGTCCATGTCCTGGCTCTTTGGGCCTGGATTGTATTATTTACTTTCCTTCAGGAGGTTCAGACCCTATACCAAACCCCTCCTTGTACCATTACTCAAAGGGGTCTCTGCTGTGGCCCTCCACCAGCTGGACCCCTCCTCATACATAGGGCTAGAAGCCCGAGACCAGGGTCCCCTTGGTTAGATTCCTGATAACCGGAATTCCCTGCCTGGAGAGCCCCTAGACGAGTGGCCCCTAGGAGAGGGGGATAGGCGGAGGCAGGGAGGGGCAGGTCTCCTCATCCCGCTCCTCTCTAGCTTGGCACTCCCTGCCTGCCCCTGCGCTGGTCCTGCCTGAGCCACTCTTGGCCCTGGTCCCTTGTCCTTCAGAGAAGTCTTTCAGAAAGTGGCTCTAAGGACAATGTTAGCACCGCCCTATATTTAGGAGTGTCATTTTAATTGTCTTCAAGTTTATGGAAACCTTTCCTTTAGGTCAAGAGATTTTTAACTTTGTAGTACTGATATAAAACTATCTTCTAAAATTTGTAAATACACGTGTAAAATTTACCATCTGTACCATTTAAAGTGTACCGTTCAGTGGCATCAAGTACACTCACATTATTGTATATCCATTACTACCATCCTCTCTTTTCACCTTGTAAAACTGACACTGTATACCTATTAAAGAGCAACTCCCCTTCTCTCTCCTGGTAAGCTCCAAACTATGTTGTTTCTGTGAATTTCACTAATCCAGATGCCCCAAGTAAGTGAAATAAAACTGTTCTTTTTGTGACTGACATTTCATTTAGCGTAATGTCCTCCAGGTTCATCCATATTTTAGCATACATCAGAATTTTTTCATTTTTAAAGGTGGATTACATCCCATTGTTTGCAGAGGCCCTATTTTGCTTATCCATTCGTTGATGGGTTGCTTTTACCTTTAGGCTATGGCAAATAATGCTATGAACATGAATGTAAAAATATCTCTTTGAGTTTCTGACTTCAAGTCTTTTGCATAAATACCCAGAAGTTGGATAGTTGGGTGACAGGCTAGTTCTGTATTTAAATTTTTGAGGAATCACCATTCCATTTTTCGTAGTGGGTGCACCATTCTACATTCCCAATTGCTCAGAGGTTCCAGTTTCTTCACATCTGCTCCAACACTTTGGACAAACTACCCTTTAAAATACTGCAGTAAAAAAAAAAGTGAGTCAATTGACAGTATTTAGTAAGTAAAAGCACAGGTGGTACTTCTACAATATAGGGCAAAGCTTGTGAAGGCCTAGTGCTGAGGTCTGCCTTTGAGACTCCCTTCTCCTTAGTGCCATTTCTGTGACTCCGCTTTACAGGACTCTCCTTTGCCTCTGTGCTCACATCCCAGCTCCCAAGAAATTCCAAGTCACCTGTAAACTGACAGCTGAAGTTTCCCTTTTACTTGGAGCTCCAGTGGGCTCAGCAGCCAGCCTCCTAGCTACGGACCCTGCTAAGGTGTCAGTACTTCAGGTGCAGATCTGTCTCCTCTGTAAACAATGGCTGCATTTCCAGAGCCATGGATAGGGTAAGCTTTGTGTAAAGCACACTACACAGCACTTGGGGGGACTCCAGCTGGATTCCCTGTCCGGTACTGGAAACCTCAAAAGATTATCTGGATTTCCCAAAGTGTAATTCTTTGTCCTCTCTGCTCACCTCCTTTCTCCCTCCCCTTTCTCTTCCTTTTCCTCCTTTCCTTTTTCTCTCTTAGATTGTTCATGATCCTCTCTGGTCCTAGCAAGGCCATGATCTTATTTTATTATTTATGTGTTCCCTTTTATCACTACTCCTCAGTCTCATTCCCTAGCCCATAGACAACCATTCTAATGCACTTAATGTATATCTTTTGTGTTCTTGCGAAATGTGTGGTGTTTTCCAGTGTACATGTACTTATAAATTATTGAGAAGTTTTGGTTATAAATGTCATTCTGTTCCTCACTCTCTTCACCCAGCACTATGCTGATTTTTAAAAAGATGTATTTATTAAATTTCTTATTTAGTTATATAACACATCTGTAAAGTGCAAAAATCTTATGTATGCAGCTCAACAGATGTCTATCAGTGAAAACACCTATGCAGTTACCACCTAGATCAAGGTGGAAAACATCTTCTGAAACGTTCAGTACTTCTGAAAACTTCCCTAACTTCTCAATAATTAGTACCACTCTATTCTGATTTCCTTTACCAAATATTAGTTTGCTTATTTTTGAGCTTTATATAAATAAAAGCACACAATATGTAGTATTTGGTGTCTGATTTATTTTCCTTAACATATGTGTGAGATTTTTTTTTGCATGTAGTAGCAGTAGTAGTAGTAGTTTACCCTTTTTCTTTGTTGTATAGTATCCTACAATTGATTTGATCATTATTTTGTTGATGGGTATTTGTATTGATTAACTGTTGGAGCTATTATGAACAAAGCTGTTATGAAGACTGTTTCCTTTGAGGATATGTTTCTGCATCTCTGAGAGTATGTACTCTAAAGTGGAATGATTGTGGCATCATAGAGTAGGCATGTACTTTCATGTGTCATATAAAATAGGGATACATTCTGAGAATTATGTCATTAGGCATTTCCATTGGTGTGTGCACATCATAAAGTGTAATTATACAAACCTAGACAGTATCGCCTTTTAATCACCTAGGCCGTATGGCTACATGGTAAAGTCTGTTGGAACTACTGTCATATATGCAGTCCATGGTTTGACTGAAACACCATTAAATGGCACATGAGTTTATTTTGCTTTAGGGGGTACCAGCGCAGGCTTTTAAAACTGATCTCCCTTTATTTCTGCCTGAGCCTCTCCTTTCTGGGGCTCTGTCCCATGAAGGTCTTGGTCCACCTTGGCTGCTCCCACTACTGCTCCTGATTACTCCCCACCTGCAAACTGGGGCCATGAGTGAAATGACTGCAGTCCACTCCCCACAGACTTGGTGTCCAGGAGAAACTGCTCACAGTGTGCTCCTCATGAACCCTGAGTCCTAAGAGATGCAACAGACGTAGAGCCCTACAGAGACATTAAACTGTACAAGAGATAAGTCTGAATTTTTGCCGAGCACTTCCACATTTGTATCAGATTTGTCGTCTCCTTCTTTTGAAAGACCCAGTGAGATGCCATGGATCTGTCACATAATTGGGGCAAAGAGACTAGTGCCAGGCCCCATAGTACAGCCTCTGGGTCACTAGGACCAACACATGCAAAGCGTATTTTAGGAAGTTCGAAGAACATTTTCATTTTAATAATTAAATGTTCATTTTAATGTTACCTTATACTTTATAGCAAGCGATTTCACTTTCAATGACAATGATGTCCGCTATCCTTAAAAAGTTAGGTGTCTTGAGCCTCCCTGGTGGTGCAGTGGTTAGGTGCTGCGCTGTAGAGCTGTCGGCTGCGGTGAGGCAAGTTCAATGCCTGGCCAGGGAGATTCCCACATGGCGCGGTAGACCTCTCCTGCCTAGCCCGCTGCTCCCCTCAGCAGTGTATTTCCGCTGATCTGCCTATTCTACTCCCCACTCTGTCTGTGGTGAACCCTCTCGCCACCCCAAGCCTTTGGTCTATACCCCAGCTTGTATGCATAAATAAATCAATCTTTAAAAAAAAGTTAGGTGTTTTAGAGGGAAATATTTAATAAATAACATATAGAACAGAGATTTGGCAAAATTATGAAACTGCATGCAAAGGACCAAAGTATAGGAAATTCTGACAGAGAAAAGAATAGGGCTCAGAGACAGATGCCCAGGACTGGGTTCAAATCAATGATGCCGATATTTCAATATTCAGGAATTTTGCAAGTCATTTGTTAAACCACTGATACCTTGGAATTGGCTATGGAAAAAGGATTTTCTCTCCTTTACCTCTTCCTCTCCCTCCTCCTTCTCCTCCCCCCTCCTCACTCCCACCCCTCACTTTTCCTCCTCTTCTTCCTCCTTCTTTGCCCCTCCCTTACCCTCTCATTCATTTTTCAGAGAGTGATTTACCAGAATGCCACCAGTTCAAATTCCAGCTTGGCCACTTACCTCTGTGAAGTACACTGAATGACCTGTTTCTCCAGCTCTGACAGGCAGTTCAGATTATAGGTATCTGGAAGCTGCAAGAACCACAGTCACCCTCATTTCCCTATGATTTGTTAGGGGGGCCTCCAAAGGGTCCTGGGTGAGGATTACAGCACAATCTTCCAAAGTCATTGTCCAGAACAGACCATATTGAATCGGTGGACACTCAGGCACCAGGTGCCCCACCACTGGCAAGGATACAACATACATCTTATTTAAAAATAGGTACAATTCATTTGTATCAGCAATCCAAAATCTTTCATCTTTCTTTTTTTTTTTTAAAGATTTTATTTTATTAATACATACAAGCTGGGGTACAAGCCAGAGGCGTGGGGCGGCAAGAGGGTTCACCAGAGACAGAGTGGGGAGCAGAACAGGCAGATCAGAAGTAGACTGCTGAGGGGAGCAGCGGGCGAGGCAGGAGAGGTCTGCCACACCATGTGGGATTCTTCCCAGCTGGGCATTGAACTCGCATGGCCGCTGCCGACAGCTCCACAGTGCAGCGCTCAACCGCTGCGCCACCGGGGAGGCCCTCTTTCATCTTTCTTAATGAAAAACCACTCATAAGAAAATGTTGGTGAATTGGGTAAAAGAGGTCAAGTGTGTGGTGGTGGATGGAAACTAGGCTTTCCTTGACCACAATGCAATATATATAGATATAGGTATAGATGTCAGATTACAATGCTGTATACCTGAAATGTTTAATGTTAGAAACTGATCTTATCTTGAGGAAAAAAACAAATGTTGAAAGAACAGTACAGGGCCTCCCTGGTGGCCTACGAGTTAAGTTTCAGTGCTATCACTGCTAAGTTTGATCCCTGACCAGGGAGCTGACCCACATGTCGCAGCAGAATTCTCCTATCTCACCTGCTGCTCCCCTCAGCAGTGTATTTCAGTGGATCTACCTGTTCTGCTCCCCACTCTGTCTCTGGGAAGTCCTCTCACAAACACACCCCTCCCCCAGCACCTCTGGCCTACACCCAGTTCTTCTATGAAAAAAATAAATAAATAAATCTTTAAAAAAAAAGAACAGTACAATGGAGCACCACTTGGTTTCAACTCTGGTTAACATTTGATCATAAACGCTTTACTTGTCCATCATTTTTATTTTTTAGATTTCTTCCTCAACCATTTTCTGAGCCTTTGGCTGTTCTCCTATATTACCACAACCAAGACTATGAACCACAATTACTTAAAATAATCCCATATTCCACCCTATTCGAATATTCCCAAGATCTTAACACACTGTACCACCCTATTCTTTTCTTTGGCAGAGACTCCATGAAGGCACTGCCTTAGTTTTGGTTGCATCTTGTTCTAGAAATTCAAATTTTGAAGGTGCAGCCCCAGGTCCAGCAGATTTTAGGAAGTAAATGTCCATACTACAACTTTTAGCTTGTGTCCTATTCCAGGACCATCCAGCTTGGGGTTCAGCAAGAAATGTACAGAGTTCTGCAATCATCTTGTCAATTACATGAATGTATTATACACTTTTGTGTATAGACAACTACATTATAATTTGTAGATTATAATTAATTAACTTCCTCATTTTTAATATACTAGGAACTTCAAAAATGGAAGTAGCTCAGGTTTCTCTGACCAAATACTGTTCCCTCCAGAGGCAGGAAACAGCTGTCCTTCCCTTTCCCGGTGGTGTGGTATTAGGCAAGTAATGGAGGGGGCAGGGAGAAAGGGCCTGCTGCACAGGCAACCCCTCCAAGTCCAGGGTTCACAGACCATCTTGGGAACAGTGGGTTTGGAGTCAGGAGGGTGATACCATGATTGGTGAGAGAACAAAATGGCTCAGATTTGGATAATTCGTAGTCCAAGGACAACTACTTTGAGGATGCTCAGAAACTGGGGTTATTATGCCCATTTTTGCAGATGAGAAACTGAAGTTGCTGAGAGTGAGCTCTTTTCCCAGTGAATTTGCCATCACTGTGAGGAATGAGTATGACACTGGGGTCCTAGCTGACTCCTGGACCTCATTCTTTTCAATCCTGGAAGTTGGCACCAGGCTCTAGATTCAGAAGATGCTTGCATTTCCTTGTACTTGGCTCAGCCCAGGAAGCCAGACTATCTGCTCAGGAATTTGGGTGGGGTTTTGAGCCCATGTTGGGTGGGCACAGGTTGCCAGGGTGACTGCCTCTTACTTAGCAGATTGAAGGCTTCACTTTGTCCTTTGTCAAGATTTGTTTGGTCAGAATGAATGACTGATCTGAAAGAGCTGAGAAAGGAGACAGTGCTGAACTGAGGAGGGGTGGGCATTCCAGCACCCACGACTGAGTGCTGGTGCTCATGCTGACCTCAGAGGCATCCCCTGTACCCCACAGGGCCCCTCCACCAAGGCACCTGACACCATCCAGGAGTGTTCTCTGCTCTACACAGAGTGTTGAAAGAGACTCTTTTGGAGTTCTCCAAGGCAGCTCATCTGAGTGAAGGCAAGGCAGCAGGGTCAGGTCCAGAAAGGACAGCACTCAGGCAGCTCTGGGCAGTCGGGACCCAAAGCCGGGGCGGTGGGGGGCTGCATCAGAACATTTATGGAGCAATCAACATCCCACTGGGGAGAAAGTATCTCACCTGTCTGGTTTGAGTCAGATGCCCACAACTTGATCTTTGAAACGCAGACCACCTTTACTGTCAGCCTGCCAAGGGAGCATCTGGTAGAGAAAGAATAGCTACCCAGGACCCATGTAGTCCAATCAGTGAGGGGGCCAGGGAACCTCAGTCTGCTGCAGGGAAAACCACATGGGCTACCTAATTCCTCTTCCTGCAAGGTGAACACCTCTGGTTTATTCCTGAAAGTGAGGCAGGGGACTACACCACTTTTAGTTTACTTGTGGTCTGTCAAGAGACTGATGTAAGAGGTGTAACAGCTTTATCTCTGACTGGTAGCCTGGGGATTCAAGTGCAGCAAGACAACATAGACTGCTAGCTGAGTTCACACCAGCAGGCTTGCTGCTTTTAAACCAAGAGTCAACACAAGAAAAGCAAGACAAAACAAAACTTTGTGCTTAGGATGTTATTACAGCATTAGCTACAGGGGCAAAAAGTTGGAAATAAACTCATTTAATTTGTTAAGCTAATTATGGCGCAACAAATTTTAGGACGATTATGCAGCTATTAATATATTAGGCAAGCTGTGGCAATGTGAAGAACACTTACGATGTACTGTTGAGTGCAGATGCAGAATACAAAATAAATCTCTGGCTGTCACTCTGTAGAATAAGTCCACGTGTGTGAACAAAGCCCGGCAGGAAACTGGCAAAATGAAAACAGGACAGTGGGTGCATATTTCCTTTTCTGTTTTTTTTTTCTATTTTTCAATTGTGTTCTTTTTGCAATTATAAAAAAGCTATTTCTGATGATCCAAGAGACCACTGAGGAAACATTTAGAACTAGTTAGATTGTGGCAGGTGGAACCAAGGGCAAGGAGATGGGGCTGCTACAGGGAGTTTGGCTGGCAGTGTTGGGGGTGATCAGTTCCAGTTCACCTTCGATCATATTATCCTTTCCAGGCCTAATAGTCCCAAGACATTTAATGATTCTATCCCCAATCTTTGGAGAAAAAGAGATAAATTTGGTCTATTGACTATACACCTTTGCTAAAGGTAAGTCTCAAATTATTGCAGCACATGGAACATGAAAGTTGGCAATGTTCTTGTGAGAAATCTTTGTTCAAAAATTGTACTAGCTTGGTGTTTAATGTTGTTACTGAAGGCAAATAGAGGACAGTCTGTCATCCCTGCTGCAATCACAATTAAATCACATTCTTTCCAATCATTTTTGCCTGTGTAGAAGTTACAAGAAGGTGAAGAACACATCTCCTAAGTGAAGCATATGCACTGTCGTGGGTAACCATTTCCTGAGAAAGTTTGAGGTGGGGTTATTCGGATGTGTTCAGATATATAAAGGAGAAATCTTCCATGAGATCCTCTTGTGGAGGATGAAGGCCCATGGGGAATCCCAGAAGACTTCAGGCAAACATGCAGAATGGGAGGCAGATACAGTGGGGGTGGGATCTTTTAGTGCCCATTTGAGGCCCTTCCCCCTTGCCCTACTCTATTGTAGGGGATATTAGAAGTAAAAACTCTGTTTTCCCATATGGGTATCCATCCATCCATCCATCCATCCACTCACTAATTCAGCACATGTTTATTGAACAGCAGTTCTAGATATTTGGAATACATAAGCAAGCCACCAAAACCCCGCCCCCAGGCATATCCAGCCCTGATGCATTTCTGGTGATGCATAATGGAAGGGAAGTTGTGATGTGACCACATCTTCTTCTTCCTGCCCCGATGGGGTCATGAGGGTAGAAGCCACACACTAAAAGTGATGGAGAAGCAAGGATTCAGCAGTCTGGGTTTGTACCCTTCTAAATTTTCCTGAACTTCTTTGTTTAGACCACTGTGTGAATAATTTTCCATTATCTGCATCTCAATACGGCCCTAACTCAGAAGGAGAAAAGGGGAGGAAGGCACAGAAAGACTTTATGCTTGGGCTCAAAGTGTCCTGGTACCCTGAAATTTCCCCCATACCACTTATTTTAATACTCCTAAATAGGCCTAACCCAGAGAAGGGAGCTCCTCCTGTCTGAGGGAACCCAACTCTAAGAATGAAAATGCAGTTGGAATTTTGGTTAAGAGTGAAGGGGGCAGGGCCTCCCTGGTGGCGCAGCGGTTAAGCGCTGAGCTGTGGAGCTGTCAGCAGCAGCGATGTGAGTGCGACGCCCAGCCGGGGAGAATCCCACATGGTGCAGCAGAGCTTTCCTGCCTCGCCCGCTGCTCTCCTCAGCAGTGTTTCTGATCTGCCTGTTTTGCTCCCCGCTCTGTCTCTGGTGAAGCCTCTTGCCACTCCACACCTCTGGCCTATACCCCAGCTTGTATGTATAAATAAATAAATAAATAAAAAAGAGTGAAGGGGCAATTGAAGAAGAGCCTGCAACAGGATGATGGCCCTGGAGGCACAGGATGGTCTGTACTAATCAGAACCATTTCAGTTGCAGGTGTCAGAATCCCCAGCCAATGTGGAGGAGAATTTACTTGGTCACTTATGGTCACTGGTGGTTGTTCCAACTCTAAGCACTAGTGAATCTAAGAGGTCAGAAGATAACAGAATCAGGTTTCCTCAGTTTTGCTTTCTTCTGAGTTGCCTTCATTCATTCTAAGGTGGCCTCTCCCCATGCAAGGGTAAGATGAAACCAACAGCTCTAGGGAATACAGTTTGTTTTTTCAGAATCCCAGAAGGGCACAGCAGGAGAGAAAATCCTCTTCCCCAATGGACTTTCCATTCTGTATTCTGAGTGTCACTGGCTTGTCACGTGTCATGAGCTCATCACTGAATCAATTGCTGTGACCAAGTGGATAAAATTCTCTGAGTGGCCAGTCTTTGCTGCACACTCACCTGAGAAGCAGTTGTGCAGTGCCCTTGACCAAACTCCATGGACTGAGGGTGGAGGGTGCAGTATAATAAAAAAGAAATATTTGGTCTTTGTCCTGGTTCCTGGCATATGGGAACCATTGGAATCTACAGGGCAATGGAGTCTTTGTGTGCTGAGATGACTGGTGAATGGGTGACTTGAAAGTTTCAGAATGGAGGCGAGTCTTCAGAAAGACGAAAGTGTGATTGGGGGCTGGAATTTTCAGCCGTATGCCTTAACCTCTGCTACAGGGCAACCCCGATATAAACTGGGATGCCTGACTGTGGGTCTTCACCTGTGTGCTTAAAAGGGACTTACAGTAAGACTCAATTGCAGGCACACACAATAAAATTAATACACGGTTTATTTACAAAAAGAGGGGAAATAAAAGACAGTTCAAGGAAAAAAAAAAGGATAAATTGGAGAATGCGTCCTACTAGTTCTGCTGAGCTAGAATCCCAATGATGCACCAAAGCCCAGTGAACCGCCAAAGAGAGAGCCCCCCAATGCACACATATCTGGTTAAATACCAAACATTGCTGCTTAACTCTACCTTCAGTTCCCAGCATTCTGCCTTCGGTGATGATGGCATTATGGGATTCGTAGTCCTAGGTGTCTTGGATCTCTCTGGTCTGAGGTGGGGGTGGGGTCTGTAAAAACCTCTCTCTGTGGAGTTTATTCAGGCCATCCTTTCTCCCCCAACACCTCCAGGGAGAAATTTAAGTTAATCACCAATGATTTTACCAATTATACCAATGTATTGGAACCTTCATAAAATCCCTAAATAACAGGGTTTCAAGAACTCCCAGGTTGGAGACCACAGTGAGGTACAGGGAGAATGCGTGCCTGGGGAGCATGTGAAGTTTCCACGATTCTCCCCATACTCTGTCCCATTAGGTCTTCCTTTGGCTATTCTTAAGTTGTATTCTTTATAATAAATTGCTAATAATATGCTGTGTCCCTTATAATAAATTGCTGAGTCCTGTGAGTCATTCCTACAAATTATTGAACCTGAAGTAGATATTGCAGAAACCAATCTTTGTAGCCAGGTTGGACACAAATGTGGGTAACTTAGGAATCTATACTTGCAATGTACAGTCTTATAGGACTGAGCCTTTAACCTGTGGGTTTTGATGCTAACGCAAAGGAGTTAGTATAAGAATTGAACTGAATTGTAGGACACATAGATGTCAGAATTGGTTGGTGTCTGGGGAACTGAAGAATTAGTTGTTGGTATAAAAAATAAAACTATGTTTATGGTTCCTGAGACCATTTTGTAATGTGGGTGTGTGGAGGCTACCCTACAACAACAAGTAATTATCAGACACCAGCAGAATGCCCCAAAATTCAATTAAACTGAATTCTGGCACCATGTACCCAGAGATAGCATCCACACATAGATTCCACAGGGTAGGGGCTCAGGCTCCCCGTGGGGTCTTTCACTTCAGATGTCAGTTATGGGCTCTCTGCTTCTGATGACCTGGCTATAAATCAGAGGTTTGATCAATTTGCTAGAGTGACTCAGGAAAACATTTCTTTACCTTACTACATCTTTAATTTACTACAAAGGTTATAACTTGGCAACAACCAGATGGAAGAGAGGCACAGGACAAGGTATGAGGAAAAGGTAAGGCACTCCCGTGCCTTCTCCAGGCATATCTGAGATCGCCACAGGTTTACCAAAGTAGAAGCTCTCTGAAGATCTGTCTTTGGGGTTTAGAAGGAGGGCTTCATTACTTAGGCATGATAAACTCATAGGCTTTTGGAACTCAACCTTTAGCTCTTTTCCTCTCTTGGGAAATCTGGGACCCAGGCTGAAAGTCCCCCTCTGTTCTTGTTGACTTCCCTGGCAGCCAGCCCCCATCCTCTGGTGTTTTTCAAAAGCTACCTTCATTAACATAACAAGAGATGCTTTTAACACTGTCCACACTTAGGAAATTCCAAGGCTTTTGGGAGCTGTGAGCCAAGAATATGGATGACAAACAAATATATATGAAAAAACATATTTTAGTTATCTGAATGATCAAATATCTATATTTCCTATAAGTCACAATATCACCCTATAACAGGAGGGCTCCCCAAGTATGTTTTAGAGTTCTTGTCTGGCTTTGTTAATTGGATGAAAGTGTAAGAGGGTGGTCCCTGAGGAAAGGGGAGGTTCCAGGTTCCCTGCTCCACCCAATGAAGAGTGGAGCTGAGCGAGGGAGTTATTGGAAAGAAGGAAGGGAGAAAGATGGAGAGCCAGAAGGAGATCCGGAGAAGGCACATGGAGCAGAGAGACTTGTCAACAAGCTGTGCTTGCTTCTTGGTCCTGGTGTAAGAGGGTGGTCCTCAGGAAAGGGGAGTTTCCCAGGACCCCACGCCCACCTCAGGCCAGAGAGATCCAAGACACCTAGGACTACGAATCCCAGAATGCCATCATCACCGAAGGAAGGATGTTGAGGACTGAGGGAGGAGTTAAAGAGTGGTTTTGGGATTTAAAAACCAGACCTATGAGCTTGGAGGGGGGCGATTTTCATGGTTGTGGATTGCCAGAACTCAGCAGAACTGGTAGGAGGCTCAGAAGAACTGGTAGGAGGCATTCACCAATTTATTCTTTATCTTTTTCTTTCCTTTTTTGTAAATAAACCCTTATTATTAATTTTATTGTGTGTGTCTGCAGTTGAGTCTTTTAAGTCCCTTTTAAGAGCACGGGTGAGAACCCAGACAGGAACCCCATTTATATTGGGGTTGCCTGGTAACACTGGACTGGTTGAAACAGATGTGGGTGAGAGACCCCTGGGGAGGTTAACAATGGTGGCTTTTGTTTTGACTTTGCTCTTCTGTCCCAGATGTGTTGGGTCCCTTCTGCCCCTTTCTTTTGGGTCCCCATCAGAAGGTACCTTAGACTTGTGACAAGCTTTAGACTTATGACAGGTTTTAGATTTGTGACAGGCTTTCTTTCAGGCCACAGTGGCCCTGCTTGTAGTCAACCCCGTTTGGCTAGACATTTACCCATGAGAGCATGGATAACTTTGGATACTGGATTTGAACCATATTCTTTGTCTTTTCTTTGTTGCACACTAATTGTATTAAAGTTCCTTTCCATTAAAGGTCTTATATGTTTTGTCTTGATGTGGCAGATGGCAGAACCTATTTAGAACGGGTAGGTTTGGGGGTTCTGGGGTACCTCTCTGCTTGCCTTGTTACAAAAAGAATTTAGAGAGCAACACAAAGGTTCAAGGAACATTTATTGTGGGTCACACACCATGCTCATCTTCCAGAAGGCTGTTGTGGGCCTCCGAAGGATGTGGAGAGGCTTCCAGCAGCCAACATCAGAGAGGGAAAGTTCGGAGGCTTTGCAAGTAGCAGAGCAACTAAAACTGTTCCCGGTTTTGCTGCTGTTACAGCCTGGCAGGGAAGACGAAGACCCGAGGCAAGCACTTCACTGAGCTGCACGAGTGTGGCCATTTGTTGGGTCATTTGGCTGTTGCAGCTGCTGTTTTGAGTGTTGCTTTTCTGGTGCTCTGCTGGGGCATCTTGGCAGCTCCAGGAGCATCTTCTGTTGTGTCTTCTGTTGTCTTTGTGAGTTGGAACCTGGCCTATAGTCTGATTGCCTCATGCTCCAGGTCTGCAGTGACTAGAAGACACCATCTTTGGACCGTTTGTGTTTAGGACTTGAAAGGCTGGAAATGGCTTTGGGTGAGGTAAATAGCCATTTTTGGCCTCAGCAACTCTTTGTTTTCCCTGGTTTATTAAATAAATCCCATTTTTGCTGTTCTCTGAACCTGAGTAGTCTTGTAATTATGTGAGTGGTTGAAGAACTCAGATGATGACTGGCAAACTATTTAGGCAGTGGTCTTGACCAGTTTTAGTGCCCCTTGCTGCCCTGTATCAAAGAGAGTGATGGGTGCAGAAAAAATTGAAGAAATAATCACTGAAATTTGTCCCAAACGTGATGAAAGGCAATTATTTATGGATTCAAGACACTCAGAAAAAAATAGAATAAACCCAAAGAAAACCATGCTTAAAAACATAATCAAATTGGTGAAAACTAAAGATAAACACTAAATTTTGAATCCTGTGTTCATGGATTTGAAAAATTTGTATTGTGAAAATATACTGATTAAAGTCATGTATAGATTCAGTGCAGTTCATATCACAATTCTAATGTCTTTCATAGATATAGAAAAAAACCCACAATCCTAAAATTTATATGGAGCCAAAAATGCTCAAAATAATCAAAGCAATTCTGAGACAGATGAACAAAGCTAGAGGGATCACATTTCCTGATTTCAGTGTTATTACAGTATGATATTAGCACCAAAACTGGCACGTAGACCAATGGAACACAACTGAGAACTCAGAAAAAAACACCTACATGTATGGTCAACTTGTTATAGTGGACCCCAATAATCACAAGGCAGAGGAGCGGTCAGATAAAGGCCTTTATTAATACTCAGCCATACCCATGGCCGGCTCGAAGCCCCATCTGCAGAATATCAATGCTGAGGACTGTACCAGCAGCGGGCTCTAGGTCCCATCCACAGAAGTGCAGCCCCTAAGCAGGGGTCAGTAAGGGTTTTATACCTGCTCCCCTCCACATTCTCACAGTATAGCTACTAATTCCATAAAAGGCAAGCCAGCTAACTATGTTATAGAAGCAGAGCAGAGCGGTTATGCCACATAACCAGAGACTGGGTCTTATCTGGGGCTAGGGAGGTGTTTACTTTGAAGAGAACGACCTTGCATAAAAGGCTGGGTAGAAGGCATGTCTGTCCTCTTGCTGACCCAGGCTGCCTTGGAGTGAGAGTGAGGGTCTGCACTATCGCATTCACTATAACAAATTAATATTTGACAAGGGAGTCAAAAATACTCAGTGGGGAAAGGATAGTCTCCCATATGAACGGTGTTGGGAAAACTGGATATTCACAGTTTGAAAGAAATTAAACCTCTTTCTTACACCACTCACAAAAATTAGCTCAAAAATGCATCAAAAACTTAAATGTAAGATCTGAAACATAAAACTCTTAGCTAAAGCTAGAGCTTGATATTGGTACTGGGAAGAATTTTTTGATATGACACCAAAAGCACAGCAACAAAGGTGAAAATCATTCAGTGTTATTACATACTAAAACCTTTCTGCACAATAAAGAAAACCATCAACAAAGTGAAAGGCAACCTATAGAATGGCAGAAAATAATTTTAAACCATCTATCAGATAAGAAGTTAATATCCAAAATATAGAAGAAATTTATACAACTCAATAGCAATCATCATCATCATCATCATCATAATTCAGTTAAAAAATTGCTGGATCTTACTACACATTTTTCAAAAGAAGACATACAGGATGGCCAATCGGTACACTAAAATGTGCTCTTCACTAATCATTGTGGGTCTGCTAAACTTAAGCAGCCTGTTTGACTATCAATTGTTACCTACAGTTCTGCATTCCTATACGAGGTCAGAGGTGCCCAATTAATTAAGTCATAGCAAAACCTTACAAGGTGCCTTTCAACATTAACCAGAAACAGAAAACTGGATCACTCTGGGAAGGTTATGCACCTCGAAGTATGACCGGGAAAGCCTGGGGGGCTGATGACAGATGCATAAAGCATACTCCTGACTTATGCATCAAGAGGTATCACTGGGAACCCCTGGGGGGCCGAGGACCGGTGCATGACAAGGGACCCCAGAAACCCACCAGTGGAAAGCCTTGTTGATAACATTAGAACCATACCAGAGAATTTGGGGGTATAACTTCAATTACAACATTTGGTGGCCAAACATAAGAATCATCTGATCAGCAGACTCATGTCCCCAGAAGCCCCTAACGACAAGGACACATTCTTTAATTTTACCCATTTTTTTTCTCCTTGTCCTCCTGACCTCTGTAACTGATGTTGTATGATAATTCTGAAAATAAAAAGGCCAGGATCTCGCTCATTGAGCAGCATCCTGCATCATGTAGCCTGCTCCACGACTCCCGTGCATCAGTGTGGTGTTGCTCCTGATGCAACAAATCATCAGGTAAATGCAAACAAAATCAAAATGAGCTATCATCTCACATCTGTTAAAATGGTTATTATCAAAAGTTAAGAGATAACAAGTTTTGGCAAGGATTTAGAGAATAGAAAACCCTTGTACACTGTTTTTTGGAAGTATTTTGGGGCAAACATTATGGAAAACACTTATGGAAGTTCACTATGGAATTTAATTGAAATTAAAAATAAAGTTACCATGTGATCCCCAAATAGACACACACACACACACACACACACACACACACACACACACACAGTGACTTGTAAGCAGGCACCTGCCATATATACATATTTTCTATATTTATTTTATATGTATTTATTTTTTATATGTGACTATATCCAATGTGAAAAAAATCACTATCTTGAAGAGATAACTGCATCCCTATGTTCACTGTAACATTATTCACAATAGCCAAAATATGAAGCAATCTAAGTGTCCATCAACAAATGAATAAATAAAGGAAATCCTGCCTTTTGTGACAACATGGATTGACCTCGAGGGCATTATGCTAAGTAAAATAAGTCAGACAGAGAAAGACAGAAATCATATGACCTCATTTATATGTGGAATTACAAGAAACCAAACTCATAGGAACAGAAAATAGACTGTTGGTTTCAGGAGCTGGAGGTTGGAGGAAATGGGGGATATTGGTCAAAGGGTATAAGCTTCCAGTTAGTTGATGACTAAGTTCAGAGAATCTAACATAAACATGGTAATTGATGTTATGTCACCATGTCTATTAACTACGCTGTAGTATATACTTAAGAGTTTCTAAGAGAGTAGAAATTTAAATGTTAGCCCCCCACATAAACATACACATGGTAATTATGTGAAATTATGGAGGTATTAATTTACTTTAGTTAGGTAATCATTTCCCAACATATGTGTATATTGAATTGTCATGTTCTGAGTTACTGGGGGTTATGACATCAACATGTGAGTTTGGTGGCCATGGAGATGGGGATACAATTCACAATGACCTCTATATCAGTGAGTCAAAGGGTAAATGCAATGTCATTCTGGTAGATATTACCAAATTGCCCTCCATGAGGTGTTGTAGTAGACTGCATACTTGCATCCCCCCCCACCAATTCATTTGGAGGCCTTAACCCAAATTTGATGGTTCTTAGGATTTAATTAAGGTTAGATGAAGTCATGAGAGCAGGGTCCTGGTAAAATGGGATTAGCGCTCTTTTAGAAAAGACACCATAAAGCTTGAGTTTGCGCTCGCTCTCTCTTTCCACATAAACAGAAATATAAGGTCATATGAACCTACAACAAGATGGTGGGTGTCTGCCTACAAGCCAAGAATGGAGCTCTTACCAGAAATAAATCAGCAAGCAATGTATTTCCATTGTTTATAAGCCATCCACTCAGTAATGTTTTGTTATAATAACCCAAATAAACTAAGTCATTATATAATGTCTCTTTTTATCTTTTCTATGTTTCTTGCCTTAAATTCTCCTAGATCTGATATTAATAAAACTAGAACAATTTTCTTTTGGTTAATATTTGTTTAATTTATCTTTCCCTATGATTTAAATACTAACCTCTTGGTGTCATTATATTTAAGGTTTATTTCTTGTTTTACTATTCTTTTAGTTGTCAATCTAGAGATTGACAAGCATTCTTGTTACAAATGCAACAAACATTCTTAATACAAATTATTACTTTTTACCATTTCTCCATTAATTCTAGGTGCTTAGTGAAATACAACCGTCAAGTGAACTCAATGAATGTCATATAGAGTAGAAAAATCTGTAGTTGATGACTTCTTGAATTTCTGACGAGCAAAATTGTAAGATAAAATGATTATTTTTGTTAGGTCTCTAAGTTTGGGGTAATTTCTTATGCAGAAAGAGCTAAATGGAACAAATTTTAGAACCTAGAAATGGGGCACTTGTCTTAAGGGAAGCCTGAAACATGTGATATTTGCTTTGGGGCTGGATGGTAGGTGGGGAACTTCAGGAGCTTTGAGGAGACTGTTGATGAATACCTGAAGGGCAGGGAAGAGAAAGCTATTGAAGGTGAGAAAATAGAAGACGGGGACCTTTGTTATGTAGTGACAAGAAGTTTGGCAACATTGTTGCCTATAACATTGTGGAAAATGGGAATTATATTTAATAAATGTATGAATCTGGTTGAGGAGAATTCATGAAGAGTTTAGAAAGTGCCAACTGATTTTTAAAACCTGACTACAGTGAAATATGAGAAGAGAAGTAAGAACTTATACTTTTGAGGCAGAGTTTAAATGAATATTTAAAACCCAGGACTACCTAGGTTTGGAAAATAAAAGTTTTCATCCTTTATCTTTACCAGTCAAATATTCTTAAAGGGCAAAGATCTGAACGACTAAGAAAGATTTAAGGTTGTTCCCAGAAGGGCCCCTAAGAATCTCTGCAAAACAAGTGGACCTCTGAGGATCTTAAGAGTGTACCTCCTCAAAATTTAACTAGATGAAAAGATTTCAGGATCCTGAGGGACTTGTCCACACAGCACCCTGATTCTCAACCAATGTATAAAAATGGCTTATCCCATAAAGGAATGTGGCTGTGATACTTGTCCAGTGGAGTAGCTTACAGTTGGATACAAAATAAACTCATAATACTTTAAAAGGAATTATTAAGACAGTAAAAATTCAGTGAGATCTTTGGTTCTCCCAGCCTTCTATGAGCAGATGAGCAGGAAGCAGCCACAAAGACAGCTTTTTTGTTTTGTTTTGTTTTGTTTTTAAGAAAGGTAACTCAGAGGGCAAGTCAATGAACCTTATGGAGGTGCACTTCCAAGGAGCAGAACTGGGCCTAGTCAAGAAACTGGCAGTTAGTTCCCAGTTGGAATTCAGAATTGTTACAGAGGATGGACTGTTATCCATTTTTCTTTTGCAACAGTCTGGCTGGTCCAGTTTGAATGTTAAGTTCTCCCCTTTGTCTGAGAAGCAAGACACCCTTAAGTTCCACTGAAAGTGGATACAATTGAACAGATTTAATTTCCCAAAAGGAAATGGAATACTATTAAAAAAAAAGATGGGTGCCAATAACAATATGGAAATCTGTCTCTGACGTATTAAGTAAAAAGAGCTAGTTTCAAACATATATATGATGTTTATGTTATAGTGCCATTAAATGTGTGTGTGTGTGTGTGTGTGTGTTCCAAATGAAATGTCAGAAAATTAAAAAGCACTACATCTCCCATTACTGGTATGAATATGGGGAACAGGTTATTTTCACACGTTTGCTGAGAGAAATCTAACATCAATTAAAATTTAAAAGACATACTTTTCCACCTACCAATCTAATTCCTGGGAATTTACCTTAAAGGAATAAAATCACTGATAAGTAATGACTATGTTTATGATAGCATTGTTTTTCTATGAGGAAAAACACCTTTGGAATCAAGATGATTGCAAAATGAATACAATAGGAGAATGATTGACTCGATTATGATGCCTCTACACCACAGGGTATATGTAGTCATTACAAGTAATGTATAAAAACTTTTCTGTTGACTTGAGGGGATTTCTAGTATTGTTCGGTGAGAAAAGCAAAATGCAAGAAAGCATCTACTATAGAATCCCTTCTTTTGTTAAGACACAAACCTTTGTGTATTTGATGATTATGATTTTGTGTGTTTGAAAATATGAAAGGATACATATTAAGGTACTTTTGGGGGTTACACTGGGCAGAGAGAGGACGAGGGGAGAGGAAAAGCAAAAAAAAATCACATTGGAAACATCATTCTGATTATATAAAAGCATAGACATGAACTTATTCACATGAAGTAGCTCTGTGAAGACAAATTTTAATAATTTCAGGAAGAATATTACTAAAAGATTAATAGTGGTTCTCTCTGGGTAGCAGTTTTTGATTGATTTTTACCTTTTCTTTATACTTTTAAGTATTGTTACATTTAAATTTATAATAGTAATATAATAACGTACTATGAATACTATTAGGGAAAATTATTTGGTTTTAGAGTAACTTGTAGGCTGATATAACAAAAATACCATAAATTGGGTAACTTACAGTTAACAGAGTTTCTTTCTTTCTTTTTTTTTTTAAGATTTATTTATTTATGCATACAAAAGCTAGGGTATAGCCCAGATGTGTGTGTGGCAGGAGGGTGAGAGGATTCACCAGATCCTCTGTTCACCTTGTTCACCAGGGGGGCAGAACAAGCAGACTGACTGAAATACACTGCTGAGGGGAGCAGCTGGTGAGACAGGAGAGGTCTGCTGCGCCATGTGGGAAGCTCCCTGTCTGGGATCGAACTAATGCTGCAATGGCTGCTGATAGCTTCATAGTGCTGAGACTTAACCCCTTGTGCAATCAGGGAGGCCTGGGTCCATGACACAGTTCTCTGTCTTCATGGGAGTCTGGACAGGAGCCCTGCCCTTCCTCCTGGTCCATCCTGGACTGGGGGCCCTCCTTCACTGACAAACTGCTCCTCTAGATTGTCTGGAGGTTCAGTTTCAGAGGCAGACAGGAATCTGCCTTGTCTGGGAACCAACCTGACTTATTCCATCCAGCTTTGCCAGCAAAAGTCCTAACTCCATTGCTCGGAACTTGCCTGTATAGAAGGACTGTTGGACACGACTGATGGGCAATGGAAATTTCTCTTCTGAGTGAAGGAAAAAACAAAACAAAACAGTGATACAATTGTGGAGTGGATGGGTAATTAAGCCCAGACCAGATCACAGAGGGCTATGGATGAATTTCATCCCAAAGGCACATGGATGCCATCCTCAGGGGTCCCAAATCAACCAAACACACAGCCAGGTGGTTGAAAAGGCTGTTGGGAATTTTGTAGAATTGCCCTTAGGAGACGTGGCCTATTGTTCAGGAGAGGAGCTCTGCTTCCTCAGTAGCAGGAAGATGCCATCTTAGCCGCTTTGTGCCTAGGACTTGTAAACACTGGACACTGCTTTGAGTGAGGTAAATGACCATATCTGACCCCAGTAAGTCTTTGTTTTTCCTGGTTTGTTTAATAAATCCCATTATGTTTGTTCTCTGAGCCTGAGTAGTCTTGCAATTGTGCGCACAGGTGAAGAACTCAGTCAGTGACCGGTAAACTATTTGGGCAGTGTCCTTGGCCAATTTTAGTGCCCCTTGCTGCCCTGTATCAGTTCCTTTGCCTTTCTGCTGTCTTCTGCATCCCACTTCCCCAGTCACTTAAATATCACTTGCTCGGCAAACATAACCACCCTGTAAATATAGCCACTCAACCCCATATTCTCTCTCCTACCTACTTTACTTTACTTCCTAGCTCTTAGTTGCTTTTACATTCTGATATAGTGTAAGATGTTTAGTTCCCTGCAGTATCCCCAGGGAACCATGCCTAGCACAGAGTAGGTGTTGAATCACTATTGGTTGAATAAATGATTACATGGAGGTAGTTGCTATGTCAGGGCCTTTATGTGCTGGTGCCTTTGTCTGGAATGCTCTTCCCTTTAGCAAAGCCCACAGTTAGCTCCTTATGTCATTCAGGTCTCATCAAATGTCCTCACCTGAGAGAAACCTTTCTGGTCTCCCTCACCCTACTTCTCAGTCTCTTAATCATCCTGATTTATTTCGCTTTTTCTTAGCTTAAGATAATAATTCCTATGCATAAAATTTTAAAGTTTTAAAAGTGTACAATTGGTATTTCTGAGTATATTCACAAAGCTGTGCAACCGGTAACACTATGCAATACCATACCATGACCATTGTTCCAAAAAGTCTCCTATGCCCACTAGCATTATTCCTGTTTTCTCCCTTACCCAGCCCTTGGCAGCCCCTAGTCTTCTTTCTTGCTCAATGGATTTTCCTATTCTGGTTACTCCATACACAACTGACCCTTGACCAAGTTGGGGGTTGGGGACACCTGACACCTATGCAGTCAAAAGTCCTCTATTACTTGTAGTTGGCCCTCCATATTCAAGAAACTGACATTCACAGTTAGTTGAATCTGAATGAAGGACTGCATATAGAAAAAAATCTGAGTATAAACAGACCCAAGCAACTCAAAGCTGTGTTGTTCAAGGGTCAAATATACATAGAATTATACAAATTATGGCCTTTTATATCTATACTCTTTCTTTTAGTATAATATTTTCAAGGTTCATACATGTTGTAGGATGTGTCAGTACTTCTGTCTTTTTTATGGCTGAATATATTTCATTGTATGGATAGGCAACGTTTTGTTTACCATTCATCAGTTGATTGACATTTGGGTTATTTCACATTTTGGCTATTGGGAATAATACTGCTATGAATATGCATATACAAGTTATTGTGTGAATGTGTGTTTTCATTTCTCTTGGATATTTAACTAGGAGCAGAATTATTGGGTAAGAGGGTAATGTTTTATTAGAGTTCTTATCACTTTCTAAAATTGTTATGGGATTACTCATTTACTTGCTGTATCTACTTGAACTGGGGCTAGGTTGAAGTGAATGAAACACTTGCCCAGGTGTAAAATTTAAGAAGGGTGCCCAAACCTCAACAGTATAAATACTATTTTTATGTAATATCTTACAAAATCAAAGACAGAATCTGTCAAGGTGAGGGAACTTTGTTTTAAAGTTATTTAAAAGTTCAAAGTTGTGTTGTTCAAGGGTCAACTGTACATGGAATTATACAAAAGAGGGCCTTTTAAAGTTATTTAAAATGTTGATATTTTGGTCATTACATTTGATATTTTTGTCATTGCATTTTAATTTTTAAAAACATTGTATTAACAACAAAGATAGAGAAAAATATAAAAATTCTTCAAGTGAAAATAATGGATTTAAAAATACCATAACCAAACTGAAAAATATAATAGAGGGCCTCAACAGAAAACAAACATAAGTTGTTTATAGAATCCATGAGCTTGAATGCACAGTGGTGGAAAACACAAAAACAGAAGAGCAAAGAGGAAAAAAAAGGAATAGAAATAGTGGAAGAGCTCTTTGGGACAATTTCAAGAGAAACAATATGTGTATCATGGGGATCCCAGGACACAAGAGAGAGAAAGGCATAGAAAATGTATTTTAAGAAATAATAGCTGGGAATCTCCCTAATCTGGGAAAAAAAAAACATATAGTCTAATGCAAGAGGCCCAAGGCATCTCCCCCTCAAATTATTCCAAACAGACACATCCCAAGACATACAGCAATCAAAGTAATGACAAAGTGCTAAAAACTAGTGCTGAAAGTTAGTGATAAGGAAAGGCTATCCAGAGAAATAGAGTTATATACAAGGGAACACCTATCATATCCCAAGGACAACTTGTGGAAAACTTGCAGAAAAAGAGGGAATGGTAGGAAATATTTAAATCCCTCAAAGAAAAGGATTTCCAACCTAGAATGTTTATTTGACCAGACTATTATTCAAGACTGAAGGAGGGCTAAAGAGCTTTATAGAAAAATTAAAAGAATATATCACCACCAAGCTGATCTTGAAAGAACTACTAAAATAAAGGGACTATTATGAAATAATAATTTCATTTAGAAGTAACAAACACCAATATTACACGGTGTGGAGGAGTAAAGTAAAAATGAGGACCATTAGAATGAGCTTTGAAGTCAAGCCATTCAATAGGTCACAAGTATAGACCAACAAAATAAACCTCCATATAAAACAAAATCTCTAGAACACACAAAACAATGTAAATATAACCCAAACAAAGCAAAAGATAAAAAGACAAACTATAAAATACAAAAATAAAACCACAATTATTTTGGCAACAAAAACAAGTATTTCAATACTCAAATGTAAATGACTTGATTTTAAAACAGTACCAAGGTCAGGGACAGGTCACTGTGGGGTCTCACTTTTGTGCTCACTATTGCAAGATACCACTCATGCTCAGGGTGCAACAACAATGGGGTTTATTAACAAAGGAGAGATTGGGGAAAAGGAAAGATTATGTAAGGTCACAAATGGCCAGCTGTATCACCCCAGATTCTGTCCTTAGTGTGCAGTAGTCCAAAACAAAGGTTGCTCATACAAGATGGCACTGCCCTTTGATAAGAGTCTAGAAATGTTGGCATATTGGTAAGCAGTGGACCAGGATCCAAATCATGAGGGCAGCTAGAGGTGATCACAGGTAGGGCTGCCGAGGTGATAGCACAGCAGCCCACAGATATAGAAGTCTGAAGGCCAGACTTAGCAGCACTGGATGCTGGACTGGACAGTGCTGGATGTAACAGCACAAGAGGCAGTGCTGGAGGATCAGAAGTGGTGGAGAGTTCTCAGAGGTGGCCAGACACAGGTCAGCTGTGCTGATCAGCATCAGTCACCAGAAGGCAGTGCCGGAGATTGCAGTATTATAGCTCTTTGAGAGCTATAGCTCTCAAATAAAATAGCTCTTTTAGAGACACCAGGCACAGGCCTATAGTGCTCTTTGCAGGCAGTGTCAGAGGCAGGGCTGGAGGCAAGTGCAGTGACCAGTTCCCTGGAGGTCTTGAAGTCTGCAGAATTCTTTGAGGTGCGTGAAGGTCTATGAGGGCTGGAAGTCCTGACAAATCTGTCTGAAAAGGATCTGATGAATGAATCTCTTTTGAAGTTGACTGATAAATCACCTAAGCTGGGTTCTGCTCTGGCTTATAGCCTCTTCAGTGTCCCTGGCTTCGAAGCCTGATTGGATCATTTACAGTCCTGTTTGACTGGTCACTGTGGGTTCTCACCAGTCAGATTGCTTCATTTTCAATCTTCAATCATCTAAAAAAAAAACCCTGAATGGCACCGTGAGAGCTCAAACCTATTTTGTCCATTGAGAGCTTGAATTTGGTCAATCCCGGCAATTTCAAAAATGAAACCCTGGTTGCTGCATCCAGACCTCACCGACCCTGAGCTCAAGACAGGCTCATCTGGGCAGTGGGCTCCGGGAGTTACAGCTGGAGGTGGCTTCAGTGTGGCTGGATGCTCCCTGCACCTGGCACTCTTGACCAGGGTCAGATGTGGCAGTGCAGGGGACTCTGAAACAGAGTTGAGATACTCGTCTGAGCGGATGTGTGCAAACCACCATTCAGCGCCTGCTCTGCTGGCCCTGCCTGCGGCAAGCCTCTTTCCCGCTGGACCCCAGGGCTAGCTTGCTCTGGGTCTAGGTGAAAGAACCACCTCCACTGCTTCTGGTGGAACCTGGTCTGGCCCAGGGGGCTACTCACCAGTGGCAGACTGAGGCACAGTGGGGTCCCTATGACAATTTCACCAATTAAAAGATATAGAGTAGGGCCTCCCTGGTGGCGCAGCGGCTGAGAGCTGTGCTGTGGAGCTGTCGGCAGCGCACGATGCGAGTTCAACGCCCGGCCAGGGAGATTCCCACATGGTGCGGCAGACCTCTCCTGCCTCACCCGCTGCTCCCCTCAGCAGTGTATTTATGATCTGCCTGTTCTGCTCCCCACTCTGTCTCTGGTGAACCCTCTTGCCTCCCCATGCCTCTGGCCTGTACCCCAGCTTGTATGTGTAAATAAATAAATCTTTAAAAAAAAAAAGATATAGAGTAGCTGAATGGATCACAAAACAAAGTCCTACCTTTTGTTGTTTACAGGAAACTTGCCTTACTACTAAAGACAAACACAGGCTTAAAGTAAAAGGCTGGAAGATAATCCTACAAGCAAAGGGCCTCCAGGATATTTCCTCTTCTGGTAGCCCCTGTGTGCTTGGGATTATCTTATTTTGGAAGAAGGTCGGTTTTGAAAGATAAATCCATTTTTTCCTGGCCCTGTACTTCCCCCTTTCCTTGCTCTTTACTCTGGGTATAGACCTGTAACAGGGTGGTCCCCAGGAAAAAGGGTGTGTCCCAGGTTCCCTGTCCCACCCAAGGTAGGGTGGAACTGAGCAGGATATAAGAAGCTGGAGAAGAGAGACACACACACAGAGGACACACACAGAGGAGACGGAACACACAGGCAGAAGACAGGAGGAGATGGAAGAAGGATGGAAAGCCAGAAGAGGCCCAAGGAGCAGAGAGACTTGTAAAGAAGCTGCACTGACCTGGACTGATTGAAAGTGATGTGGGTGAGAGATCCGTGGGGAAGTTAATGATGGCTGTGTTGATTTTGGTTTTGATTTTGTTCTGTTCCTCTCAGAATTGTCTGACTGTTTCTGACCCTTTTGGATGGGTCTCTGCCGAAAGGTATTTTGGTTCATCCCAGAATTATCTAGCTGTTTCTGACCCTTATGTGTGGGTCCCTGCCAAAAGCTGTTCTAGACTTGTGGCAGGCTTTCGAGACTTGCTTTGGGCCAATCCCGTTTGGGTGGACTTGTACCCACGAGGAGTTGGTTAACATTGAGTGCTTGACTTAGAAAATATATTCTTTTTCTTCTCTGTCTTTTCTAATTGTATTAAAGTCTGTTTCCACAAAAGGTCCTATATGTTTTGTATTGATATGGCGGATGGCAGAACCCATTTAGACCAGGGCAGGTCTGGGGTTTCAGGGGTGCCCCTCTCCCTACCCTGTAACAGACCAACCTTGGAAGACCATGGGGCCTTTCAGGTTTGGGAGTCCCACCCTACCTTCCACAGTGAATCACTATATAGTTTTGCTTGTACAATACTTAAATGGAAGTTTATGATTTAACCTTGAAAATTATTTTCAGAATTAACCTTTAAAAATCGAAGTATTAGTTGAAAATAGTAGTGCTAAAGGGCTTATAATTAAAACGGGTCTCACCCTCCCTTCTTTTCCTCATTCCCCAGAGGCGCCTGCAGTAATGGTTAGGAGGTCCTAGCTGCCAGTCTCAGGTCTTTTCTAGGAGGCCCATCCTCCTGCTTGCTCCACTCTGCCCTGAGTGCTCTCTCGCCGCCATCTGCTCGTCTCCCCAGACTTCCTTGTTCTCTGCTGTGCAGATCCTGCGATTGCTGACCTTCAGCCTCATTCTGCCTCCCGCCCCTGTCATCTTTCTTGATTTAGTTCCTCATTTTTGTGCAGCAGAACATATCCTGATGATACCAAGTGTTGACAAGCACTTGGGGGTGGGGGTCCCTGAACCCTTCTTGTGGGAATACAGACTGGTACAGTCATTTTGGAAATACATTTTTCAATATTCTGTGAAAGTAAGAATGTACAGATCCTGTCCAGTAACCCTGATAGAGAGAGTTAATATACTTCTCTATACTTCTGTAGGACTACATTGTTACACCCCAAACAATAATGCAGGAGTACCTGTCTCCCCAGCTATATCTGTATACAAAGCTATGACTATTTTTCTTTCAGTCGTAGAGGTATACCAATGTGATCTTCTTTTGAGTGAAGTTGAACATTTCTATTACCCATGAGCATCTTTTCATGAGTTTGTCATTTGCATTTCTTCTTCTGTGAGCTGTTTTTAATTCCCTGCCCATTTTTCTGTTGGATAGTCAATTTTCCTGTTTTCTCTTGAACTTTAGAGTTTCACCTCTAAAATTTCAGTGGAACTCCTCCTTTTGAAATTGTTGTTTATGTCTATGCTGCCCAGCTAAAAAATTAGGTCTTGGTTCTTGCCTTTTTTAATTTCTCAGCAGCACTTGACAACTGATCACCCCCTCCTTCTAGAATCTTTATTAGGTTCTATCTCTTCCTTGGTTTTCCCCTTAACTTCTAGAAACTCTTTCTCAATGTCCTTCGATGGATCTGCCTTATTTTCTAAATGCCCCAGAGTTCAATTACCTTCTCTCTGTACCCTGTTCCATAGATATTCAACCCAGGCCCATCTGTGCAAGCAACCTGTGCGTGGAAGCCTCATAGCTTTGTACACCCAGACCCGACTGTGAACTCCAGAAATGTATCATTTCAATCATACTCAATGATGGAGTGTGTGCCATGCTCCCTGAGCTATCTAATGGACATTTCATCTGGATCACCCCAAATCAGGTTGCTGACTTCCCTGATCAATACTGCTCCTTTTCCAGTCTCCCCATGTCTCAGTAAAGCCATGCATTTCTCCATTTGTTAAGGCCTGGAGTCAGCCTTGACCTCTTCCTGTCTCTCACATCTGACTTACAACCCATCAGTTAATCCTCTTGTCTTTACTACATATTCAAAATATACCCTGAATCTGGCTGCCCCTCACCATCTGCACTGCGGCCCAGTCTACCTTCCTTCTCCCCTGTGTCTTGTCAGCAGCCTCCTGGCAGTTCTCCTTGCTTAGCCTCTTGGTGTGTGGGGGCCCAATGTCTAGCCACAGCCATGTGTCATGTAATAATGGGGTGCATTCTGAGGAATGCGTCACTGAGTGATTTCATTATTGTGTGAATGTCATAGAATGAACTAACACAAACCTAGATGATTTAGTCTACACACGCCTAAGAATTTGTGCACTTAGGGGTCACTAAGAACAAAGCAACATGAGGTTAAATCAGACACAGGGAAAATGATGCTGCAAGAGAAACAGTAAACATCCAATGTCTGAGACTGCTGCTGAGGGCCGTGATGTCACTAGGCAAGAATTTTGGGGCCACTGCTGTCTGTTTGGTTTATTGTTGACTGAAACCTTGTTTTGCAGTTCATAACTATATAAAGGCAGGCCTAGACAAGAGGTTATGTATGTTAGTACTGAGACCTTAATTTAAATAAACTATGAATTATATTACTTCGTTTAATTTATGTTTCAATGCAATAAGGTAGATCATTATTGGAATAAATATGGTGTAACTGTCCATCCAAGAAATAGGAATAAATAAACTGGTAGAAAAGATTTCTTCAATAAGGCTGCACAGATCATATTATCATCAGTCTACCCATGGTGCACACTGAGGCCAGGACAATGTGCCTGTTTCCACTTGGGCTCCAAGAAGAGGATTACAAGGGGCTCCCCAGCAGATAAGAAGTCTCCAGGATGTGGGTTGAGCTGGGGAGCAAAAATCACCTGTTGTTACAGGAAAAGGAATAATGTAACAATTAGTTAATTTTCTGTTGTGAAAATAAGGTGCTAATCTCTATTTTCCTTAAAATAAATTACAAATGTGGAATTATTGGGTTAAAAGTGATGCTTTTGGAACTGACTTTGTTACCCCCTATTTTAGTTTGGGTTCAGGGGAACCAATGATAGATAGGTAGTAGATGATAAAGAGATGGACATATAGTAGAAATTTTGTTTTTAGGAATTGGCTCACGTAACTATGGAGGCTGAGAAGTCCCAAGATCTTCTGTGAGCAAGGTGGAAACCCAGGAGAACCAGTGGTGTAAATTCCAGCCCAAATGCAGGAAAAGAACAATATCTGGACTTGAAAGTAGTCAGACAGACAACACACTGTCCCTTACTCCACCTTATATTCTAGTTGGACCTTCTTCAACTCATTGCATGAGGCCCACCTGCATTGGGAGGGCAGTCCACTAAGTCTGCTGATTCAAATGTTAGTCACACCTGGAAACAACTTCCCCTCCCCCCAAGAATAATGTTTAACCAAATACCTGGGCACCCTATGGACTAATCAAGTTGACACATAAAATTAACCATCAGGCTCCCCTAACCTGAACTCTTCAGTGGCACCCGAAAGTCTTCAGGGTGAACTTTAAGCTCTTGGTTTGCCTTGTGGCATCTTTCACCTCTGACCTCTGCTGGTCTCCCCGATCATTTTTTCTCTGTCCCTGACATACCAGATTTTTGCCTTCCCTGTTGCTGAACTGTTCTCTCAGCTTGCCTACCTGGTGACAGTCTGTTGGTCAGTGGTGGGGTTGTAGCTTATGCCTCAAACCTGTTCACTTCCAGGTAATCTTCTCACTCCTCTGGTCCTGCCTGGAGTCCATGGTGGGATACCAGAGGAAGACAAAGTCAGACATCCTGCTCAGCCTGCGGGCAAGGGGCTGGTATGGCCAAAAGGCATTGTGTGTATGTTTTTAGCTCTCCCTGTTGGATGTCTCCTGGACCCAGAGTCCTGGGACATGAAAATGGAGCTTATTTCACTGCAGATGTTGTGCAGTGGGCATGATGCCTCCGTCTCCCGTTGCTAGGGATGAGGCATGGCTTTGCCCAGTTGGGTCCATGGGGGAGGTGTAACAGGGACACTAGGGGCAGTGGGAGGTTTGTCTTCAGCATGAATGAGATACTGCAGAGCACTACTGAAATGCCAGGGAACACCAGAGAGCTCAGGGACCTACCTAAGGGAGGGAGGCAGGAGCAGAGGAAAGACACGTGTCACTGTGTCTGTACTTGTGGGAAGACCAGGGGGCTAATGGGAGCTCCCCCCCAGCCCCTCAGGAACATGTGAACTCAGGCTGTGGCTTTGCCTTTCTGAGTCTCGTTTTGGTCAAGTGCCAAGGGAAAGGGTGACAGTGCCAATCTCATGTGTTCATTAGGCTGTGTGCACAGTGCCAGGTCTGGAGCTTGGAACTCATCTGGGTATTGGAGTGAAATGGAGCTTTCAGCTGAGGCACGCAAGACTGGGCTCCTGAATGAGCCTCTGGCCCTATTGACCATTTGATGGGGCATGTGAACTGTCAAGAGTTGCAAATTGGGGAGGACACTGCTTGGGGGTATGGTGAATGGGGTGTCTTTCATTTAAGAACCTTATATGAGGGCCTCCGCCGGTGGCGCAACAGGTTAAGTGCAGCGCTATGAAGCTATCCAGAGCCACTGCAGCACGAGTTCGATACCTGGCCCAGGAGCTTCCCACATGGCACAGCAGACCTCTCCTGTCTCACCCGCTGTTCCCCTCAGCAGTGTACTTCAGTTGATCTGCCTGTTCTGCTTCCCACTCTGTCTCTGGTGAATATTCTCACCACCCCACACCTCTGGCTTGCACCCAGCTTGTATGCATAGATAAATAAATCTAAAAAAAAAAAAAGAAATTAGTTTTTTTAAAAAAAGAACCTTATATGACCCTGTGACATGGAGTAGGGGTTACAGGTCTGGAGCCTGATGCCTGCCTGAAGGGCAAAGGACACACAGGTGGCTGTCAGTTCCTGTGTTGCTATGGAAAGGGATCTTGGTGTTCCCTGGGCCATGCCTTTGAGAACCTCTGTGGGGTTATTAGGGTGCTGCTGTGAGGCTACCAGGTGGGGTAGACAGGTTTCCTCAGAGCATGATGTGTCTGGGCTTCCAGCATAAGTTGCTGTCACCATGGAGATACCCTTTTCTAGGGAAATGTGGAGAATGGTGGGGGGTGGCGAGTGTCTCCAGTGATAGATACGTGGGAGCCGAGGTTCAGATTCCCCCTGTGAAAACAAATCAGTTCTGAACCCAAGCAAGGTCCAGAGCCTCCGAGGGAAACCCCAATCAGTGGAAAGTCTTCCTGCCTGTCTCCCAAACCCTCAATCTCACCCCATCCTATTCCTTCCCAGGAGGGTTCAGACAAGAAGAACGAGATAATGAACCACAGCAAGGCCCTCTCCTTGACCTCTTGGGCACAGTGGGGCTGCAGACTGCCTTGGAACCCTGAAATCCAGGTATCTGCCACACAGTTGAGGTGGGCAGCGTCAAACCTCACCCTGCATGTTGGGGGTCTCTGTCACAAGCGCCAGGCTGGGCCTCCCGGCATGTGCCCTGGGTGCCACCTATGTTCCTGATGTCTTCCTCACAGGTAGGCCCCACTCTGCAAGGTCCTGGGAGCCATCTGATCAGGACAACAGGACAAAGGTGGGGGGCCTCTTCAGGGAAGGGCCATGAACCCTGCACGGGGCTAAGGAACTGTCTGTGTGCCCGTGACTGGGGGTCCTCCCTCTGAGGCTCTGAGGCTGCACCTGGAGAAGGGCCATTGTGACCCTGACCTGGTCAGGGCTCCTGCAGGGCCTCCTGGTTGTACCAGGGCCTGGCACCCAATGGCTGCTCAGACAGGAAGAGCAGCTTGGAAGGAGCCCTGGAAGAACCTGGGCTCCAAGTGCACTCGGTCTGAGCCCCCCAACCCCGCATCCTCTGTGGATTGCCTCCTTTTTTCCTGTTCTGGTCCTTCCCCCAGTGGGGGAGAGTCCAGGTCTCACTTCACTATCCTCCCTTGACACCCATTCTGTACTGGGCCACAGAGGGGCTGGCAGGCTGGTGGGAAAGGGTGTGGAGAAGGGGGCTACATGGCAGGAACCTCTTTCCAGAAGAGGGGCATACACCTGAAGCTGCACTCTGATCAGGTCAACAGGTAGGGAACAGCATGTTTAGGGTCACAGAAGCAAGAAATGGGAAGCAGTGTTTTCTTTGCGTTGTAACTGGCCTGGGGCATCCGCCATCAGCACCTGCAGGCTTGCCCTAACCTCTCAGGGTGCAACTGTGGGTCCTATACTGCCTTTTCTAAGTCCTTTGTTAATGTTTCCCATATCCTGGGAGAAGGCTGCTGCAATCTCCCAACAGCAGGCGATATTGAGAGTTGAACTGGGCCTGAGTGCAGGGGGCCTGCTGATGGAGGCCTTTGGGATTATCTTTGGAGACAGTTGGGATCCTGGGCCTGGGTGAGGAACTACAGGAGGCAGGGGAACAGCTGCCCCCAGACCCCTTGGCCTTACTTGCTCCTTCCCCAAGCTTAGCATTCTAGGGTTTCCTCTTAGGCCCCTGCCTAAGTTGCTGAGGAATAAGGAGATGGAACCAGTTGACCAGCAAGGCTGGGACCTGAGTGCCCAGATTGTCCTGTCTCCATGGCTGGTTTAGGGGACAATCTCCTCTGGTAGGAGTTGGGCTCTGAGCCTCCAGGGCCACTTACTCCTTCTGTGCTTTTGTTCCCGACAAGCGACTGCATGGACAGGGGGCAGAGACAAACTCTCCTGTATCTGCAGGCTTCTGTCTAATGCTGCTCAAGGGGAGGCCAGGGCCTATGCAAGGGATGGGTTGGGTAGGAATTGAGCCATGAAGAACTGCTTTTCGGCAGCTTCTGGGGCTACCAAGACCCCTTAGGTTTGGCTCAAGGCCTCCACCCAGGTCCATGTCAGGAGCTAGATATGGTATGAGGAGGTTCAGGAGTCTGGAGTCAGCTGAAGTCCACCCCCGCTGCCAGCCACTGCAAGGTCCTCTCGGGTCTCAGCTGAACAGGCAGTTGGCTGGTTGGGGCCCAGAGCAGACTCCAGTCACCGCCCCCCCACCGCGTGTAGTGTTCCCATGCCCCACCAGACTGCTGGCTGCCAGGGTCTGCTGAGGTCCTGGGGTCACCGGGCACAACTCCATGTGGTAGAGGGAGGGGGAAACACCTTGGGTTTTCTTACCTCTGCCTGCCCCCCAGATGGGAGGGGGGCATGCCGCAAGGGTAGCTGAGTATGCTACCAAGCAGGGATCTGAAGAATCTGACACAGCCAGAAACAACCCCCGCAGCCAACTCCCTGTTCCTCCCCGCCCCAGCAGACCCTGACAAAGAATGGGTTATATATTGCCTTCCCTGACTTCCTGGCCAGGTGAGCTTTTCACGTGCCAGCTGTGGACTCAATGACCCATCAGCTTTCTGGCCCAGAAACTTGGCTCAAGGGTGTGAGGAAAAAGCAAAAGAAACTTGGCTCTGTGGGAGGCTGGGTGGGGGTTCCCCTGGAGGAGCCTCCTGGCGGGATGAGAAGACTCTGGTTTCATCACCTCCACCCCAGGGACAACAAGAGAGGAACGCAGGGATCCAGGCCCTGTCAGCACAGGGCCTCTGGAGCAGCAGTGGTTGCCATATGCCCTCCTGACCCATGGCCTCCACAAGCCGGGAGCCCGTGCTGTATCCTGGAATGAGCTCTTCTCAGGCCCACAGGTGCGACACAGCGCGGACATGGATGCAGGCTGTACGATTGTGCCTTTATGTCAACTCTAGTTTACAACGCACTGTACACATTGTCAACTCCACGACTCAATTTTTTTCCTGCTGACCTGCTTCACAGCTCTCACCAGAAAGCTGTCCCCTGATACCAGCAGGATCCAGAAAAAAAGTGCATGGGATTGCAGAAACAGCCCACCAGGGCAGTGTGGGTCCATCAGCAGAGTGGCAGGGTCACTGGGGGGCTCGCAGCCCCTCTCATGTCACCCTGATGTCTGCTGGAGAGGCACAGGCTCTCAGGCCACCTGGCGGCAGACTGTGGGTCGGCCTCTGAGGCACATGAGACTGCAGGGGGTGCCATGTCTGCCCTGAGGGCAGACAGTCTGACCAGCAACTCAGTCCCCAACATCTTGAAAGCAGGACCCCCAGGGAATGGGCCACCTCACGTCTGGAGGCCCTTGGCCCTGCCAGGACTGAGCATCCACGAAAGGTGGGAGAAGGTTTCCTGTGCTGTGTGGTCACTGGTGGGCGCCAGATTTGCAAAGTAGCAAAGCGCCGACGTCTTCCTTGCCTACGGGGCCAGCTGAGGCAAGGCTACAGAAGGTTCTGCTGACTTCCTCTCCTCCGCCTCCTCCACCTCCAGCTCAGAGTTGCTCACGTCTTCCCCAAAATAGAAGACCTACAGATTTAGACAAGCAGAGGGTGATGGCGCCTTCTCAGCGGCCTGCCTTCCATCCCAGAGGGGCTTTCGGTGAACGTCTTGGCTCAGTCCTCAGATGCTGAGGGTCATGTCTGACCTCCCCTTGGCTGTGCTAACATGCTCACTGGTCAGGTGGTCATGTGTGTCTCACTCTTGGGCCTAAGATGACCAACTAAGGGGTCCTGGGACACACATCTCGGCTGCCCACAGTGGCAGCCACCAGTCACGGGGGGCTGTAATCCAGCCTCCTCTCCCTACCTCAACCCTTGGGTTCCACTCCCACCCCTAAGATCCTGGCCTGACCTACCCCCTCCCCAGAGCTGATGGGGCTTACAGAAGGTCCTGGCACCCTGTCATAGCCCCAGGCACCCCAACCCTCTCCTTCACCCTACCCACACCCTGTCTCAGCACACAGACTCACCTTAGAGCTTTCCACCTCTCTTTTTCTGTTTGGTTCTCTGGACTCTCACTTTCATAAGAAGCCAAATAAAGACCTAGTCAGAAAATGAAGTGAAATAACACAATTATGGTTGCTGATAATAAACGGTTCTACACCCAGAGTCTGACTTGCTTTTTATTTTTAAATTAAACTGTCTTTGGAGATCACTGTAGATTCACATGCTTTTCTAAGAAATAGCAGAGTTTAGTGGACCTTTGACCCCCAGTGGGAATCACTACAAATTACAGACAAGATCATCCCCAGTATATTCACGCTGATGGCCAAGATGGAGAACATTCCCATCCCCAACCGGATCCCCCAAGTTGCCCTTTATGAGCCACCTCTACTTCCCTGCCACCTCCACCCCTTTTGTAGCCCTTGGCAATTACTGCTCTGTTCTCTATTTGGATATTTTGTATTTCCAGGATGTGATATAAATGTAATTGTACAATATGTAACCTTTTGGGCTTGGCTTTTTTCATTCAGTGTAATTATCTGGAGACTCACCCCTGCTCTAGTATGGATCAATATTATGTTCTTTTTCCCTTTTAGTTGCTGAATAATAGTCCATGGTATGGGTATACCAGTTTGTTTAAAAATTCACACACTGAATGGCATCTGGTTGTTTCCAGGGTCTGGTTACAACAAACAAAGCGACTGTAACCACTAGTGTGCAGTTTTTTTGGTGAACATGAGCACAGGTCTTTCTGACAATGGGGTTGTGTTCCGATAAACCCATCGTTAAGTGGAAAACACCATAGTCTGGAAGTGCACTTAATACGCTTAACACCATAGCCTAGCCTACCTTAAACCTGCTCAGAACACTTACAGTAGCTTAGAGTTGGGCAAAAACATCTAACACAAAGCCTATTTCATAAGCAAGTGTTGAATATCTCACGGAGCCTCTCAAACACTATAGAAAGTGAAGACCAGCCTGCAGAGTGGGTGTGTGCCCTTCTCATCGTGCACCGCAGGGCTGCAGCAGAAGGCGGCCCTGCCCAGCGTCAGCAGGCAGTATCTCCCTATCCCAGGAAAAGATCGAAATTCAAAATTCAAAGTACAATTCCTAGTAGAAGTCTACTGCTTTCATACTATCGTAAAGTTAAAAAATTATAAGCTGAACCACTGTAAGTCTGTGACTGTATGCGTTTCCTGGCTCTGCAACGTGCAGGAGTGCAACTGTTGAGGCATACCGCAGTCGCAAGTTGAGGCCTAGACGAACTCTCTGCCTAGCCTGACCTCCAGAAGATGTTCTCTTGCCTTTTTTCTAAATGTCTGATAGTATCACATTTTAACGTCAAATCTGTGATCCATTTGGGCTTAATTTTTGTGTAATATAACACTTAGGTCCAGGTCCAGTTTTTGGCCTTTGAATGTCCAAATGCTCCAACACCATTTGTTCAAAGGTCATCCTTCCTCAACTGAATTGCTATTGTACTTTTGTCAAAAATCATTGGGTATATTTCCATGGATTTATTCTTGGGCTCTCTATTCTGTTATATTGATTTATATGCCTGTTCCACCAACACCTGTCTTGCTAGAAGAGCAGCTTTAATATTGGATAGGGTGTCTCTCCCATTTTCTTCTTCTTTTTCATAATTGCCTTTCCCTATGCATTTTAGGATACTTTTGTCTACTAAAAGCCTTGCAAGGATTTTGATAGGAATTTCTTTAAATCTATACTTAAATTTGGGAAGAATTGATAAATTTGCTATGTTGAAATGTCCAATTCATGAACTTCATATCTCTGCTTTTATTCAGATCTTTGATTGGTTTTATTAGTGTTGTGTAGTTTTTGGCACACAGATCTTACATATACTTTGTTAGATTAACACCTCATGATTTTTTTGAGGGACTGTAAATTTTGGTGTCCACATAAGCACTGCTAGTATATGGGAATAAAATAACTTCTGTTTATCTTGCATTCTGCACTCAATAATTTTAGGAGTTTTTGTAGATTCCTTGGGACTTTTTTCTGTAAGTAGGAACAGTGTTAACTCTCCCTCTCTGACCTGTATGTCTTTTATTTCCTTTTCTTGTCATATTGTACTGACTAGGTCTTGTGAAAGTACATATCCTTGCCTTGTCACCAGTCTTAGTGGGAAAGCATTCAGTGTTTCACCATTAATATGATATTAACTGAAAGGTTTTCATAGATACGATTTACCAAGTTTACCCTTTTATTCTTACTTTTCTGAGAGTTTTTACCATGTATGGTTTTCTACATCAGTTGACTTATCAAGTGATTTTTCTCTTTTATCCTGTTAATATTGGGGAATTACACTGGTTGACTTTCAAATGGTGAACAACCTTGCATCTCTGGAATAAACCTATTTGGTCATGGTGCACTGTTTTTTTTTTATAGTGCAGAATTTTATTTGTGTTTTGTTAAGGTTTTTTTTGCATCTGTATTTATAAGGGAGATTAGTAGACATTTTCTTTTTTGAACTGTCTTTGTCTGGCTTTGGTACCACAGTCATACCGACTTCATAAACTGAAGTTCCCTTTGCTTCTATTTCCTGAAACAGACTGTGCAGGATAGGTGTTAATTCTTTAAATGTTTGGTAAAATTTACCTGTCTAACCACTTGAACCTGGAGATTTCATTTTCAGTGTCTTAAAATTAAAAATTCAGTTTCCTTAATACTCAAATGATTTATTTCTAGTTAAGTTCTGGCAGGTAGACTGCCTCCCCGGTAGCGCAACAGGTTAAGTCTCAGCCTATGAAGCTATCAGCAGCTACTACAGCATGAATTCGATCCCCAGTCAGGGAGATTCCCACATGGCGCAGCAAACCTCTCCTGTCTTGCCTGCTGCGTCCCTCAGCAGTGTACTTCAGTCAGTCTCTCTGTTCTGCTCCCCACTCTGTCTCTGGTGAATCTTCTTACCCCCCCACCACACCTCTGGCCGACACCCCATCTTGTATGCATAAATCTTTTTAAAAAAGTTCTGGCACATAGAGTTTTTGCAGAATTGATCTATTTTATCTAAATTACCAAATTTATGTGCATAGTTCATAGGAATCCCTTATTAGCCTTTTGATGTTGACAGTCTGTGGTCATCACTGATATTAGTGATTTTTGCCTTTCTCTCTGAGAAATTCTTTGTTAGAAGATGATAGTTTTATTATGCTTTTTGAGGAACCAACGCTTCGTTTACTTAATTTTCTTGTTGATCTGTTTTCCATTTTGTTGATTTCTGCTCTCATGTGATCTGATTTCCTTTCTTCTCCTGGCTTTGGGTTTATTTCATTCCTCTTTTTCTAAGTTCTGGATATGGGAACTTAGATAATTCATTGTATATTTTTCCCATGTATACATTAAGTGTTGTAAAATTTCCTCTCAGTCTTATTTTAACTGCTTTCTATACATTTTGATTTATTTTCACTTATTTCAATTAATTTTTGATTTCCCTTGAGACTTCCTCTTTAACTTGTGGATTATTTAGAAGTGTGCTATTTAGATTCAAAGTGTTTATTGCTTTTCTGTTGTCTTAAATTATTGATATGAGTTATTGACACTTCTTTGTGTTGTGACTGGAAAACACACCATGTGTAAGTTCAGTTACTTGAAATTTGTTGCAGCTTGTTTTAAGTAGCTCAAGATATGGTCTAACTTGGTCAGTATTCCATGGGGAACTGAAAAATATATCTTCTGCTGTAGTTTTATGGAGTGTTTTATAAATGTGAACTAGGTCTTATTTTTGGATAGTATTGGTAAGTTCTATGTCTGTTGGTTTTCTATCTTTTGTTCTATCAGTTGTGGAGAGAAGGATGTTGAAGTATCCAATTATAATTGTGGATCTGTTTCAGTTCCTTCAGATTTTGCTGCACAAATTTTGCAAGTCTGTTGTTTGGTGCATTTAGGATTGCTATGTCTTCTTGAGAGCTTTATTCTTTTTTTATATAATATATATTTTTATTGTTATTTATGTCTTTTACATTTTGTATTCCCCTTGGGTAGCCCACCACCAATTCACCCGTGATCTATCTCCATGGTCCCTTGTGTTCTTTTCTATTCCATTTTGTGCCCTTTTCCTTCCCTCCCTCCGCCTCCCTCCCCCGCCCCCCACTGATTGTCTCTCTCCCACCCGGCCTCCCTATAGTCCTGTTATAAGTGAAACCATTCGATATTTATCTCTTTCTTTCTGGCTTATTTCACTGAGTATGATCCCCTCTAATTCCATCCATGTCGCTGCAAATTGCATGTGTTTTTCTTCTTTCCATGCTGAATAGTATTCCATTGTGCATATGTACCACATCTTCTTGATCCAGTCATCTATTTTTGGACATCTGGGTTTCTTCCATACCTTTGCTATTGTGAACAGTGCCACAATGAACATACGGGTGCATGTATCCTTTCGGATTAGTGTTTTTGTGTCCTTTGGGTAAATTACCAAAAGTGGGGATTGCTGGGTCGTATGGAAGCTCCATGTTTAGCAGTCTGAGGAATCGCCATACAGCTTTCCATAGTGGTTGGACTAGTTCACATTCCCACCAGCAGTGTAGAAGAGTTCCTTTTTCTCCACATCCTTTCCAGCATTTGTTGTTGCCTGTATTTTTAATGTGTTCCATATCCTCACAGGTGTGAGGTGGTATCTCATAGTGGTTTTGATTTGCATTTCCTTGATTATAAATGATGTTGAGCATTTTTTCATGTATCTGTTGGCCATTTGCTTTTCTTCTTTGGAGAAGTGCCTTTTGAGCTCTTCTGCCCATTTTTTGATTGGGTTATTGGCTTTTTTTTTTTGTTGAGTTGTGAGAGTTCCTTGTAAATTTTTGTTATCAGTCTTTTATCAGATGTATTGTGTGCAAAGATCTTTTCACAGTTGGTAAGGTGTCTGTTAGTTTTGGTTAATGTCTCTTTTGCTGTACAGAAGCTTTTTATTTTGATGTAATCCCATCTGTTTATCTTGTCTTTCACTTCATTCGCTTTGAGGGATGTGTCTTTCAAGATTTTGCTGAGATGTATGTCATGTAGAGTTTTGCCTATATTTTCTTCTATACATTTTATGGTTTCAGGTCTTACATCCAGGTCTTTTATCCATTTTGAGTTGACTTTTGTGCAGGGTGTGAGGTAGTAGTCTAGCTTCATTTTTTTGCATGTGGCTGTCCAGTTTTCCCAGC
>PVIJ01008941.1:0-70283 GCA_004024925.1 Scalopus aquaticus | reverse complement strand
CCTCCCTATAGTCCTGTTATAAGTGAAACCATTCGATATTTTTCTCTTTCTTTCTGGCTTATTTCACTGAGTATGATCCCCTCTAATTCCATCCATGTCGCTGCAAATTGCATGTGTTTATCTTCTTTCCATGCTGAATAGTATTCCATTGTGTATATGTACCACATCTTCTGGATCCAATCATCTATTTTTGGACATTGGGTTGCTTCCATACCTTTGACTTTTTTTTTTTTTAATTAACATGGCTTGGGGCAAAATAAACGCTTCCCTTAATTTCTGGGCTGCTTTTCTAGGTGGCTTGAAAATTCCCGCGTCGAGCCCTCAGTGAGGCCTGTTATATAAATGTGCCTGAACCCTGTTGGGGGCAAAACTGTTGTAGGTGTGACTCTTTTCTTTCTGTGGATTCCTCCATTAACGCTCAGCTGCCACCCCACCTCTTCCAGTGGGCCTTCCTGGATTAGCGAGCTGGAAAGCTAAAGGCTCCACTTTCCAGCCTCCTTGGCAGCCAGAGCTCTGGACGGGAGTTCGGGGCACTTGCAGATGATGCGGAAATTAGAAATGCGGCAAAAGACCTGTCCTGCTGCCCTGGCTGTAAACACGGCAGACCTGCCAGCACCGGGGCTCCCTACTGCAGAGTCCCCTCTCCAGCCTCCGACTCCGCGGGGGTCAGGAAGCGATCCTGACACAGGTGGACACCAAGTCCACATTCCAGAACCCTGTCACTGTTTCTCCCAACGTCAGAACACACCGCAGCGCTGGCAGCAGTGACTTCCTGGTCCCTGGAGCGAGGAGGTGCGAGCTCCCATGCTCACCTCCGGGGTCCCTGCGCCCCTGGGCAGGATCAGAGCGAGCTGCCCCCCTGGCCAGCCTGCCCTTCCAGATTGCAGAGGCCTTCCTGGGGCCTGCCGTGACTCAGTCCTCCAGCCAGTCGCGAGGCGTCTGCATTACCTCCCTCGCTGCTCAGAACTCCTAGAGGTTCCTGCTACATGAATTTTTATGATACACCAAGTTTATCTTTCGAACATATGACAGCAAACTTACTATAGCCCATTAAGACTCTATCTCTAGAGGATGTGTGCTGCCGATCGCTGCCACCATCGTCAATCAAGTCCTTATTTTAGTGTCAGGCATTTACTTTTTACGTTATTTTCACTTAATTGTTGCAAGAACCTTTCGCTGTAAAGATTATCACTAAAGAAGCTGCAGTGCCGTGCGGGTTAGCATCGCACCAGCACCCCGCAGGTAGGTAGTGGCGGGGCTGGGACTGGAGCCAGGCAGCCTAGGCACCGCTGCCTCCCAAACTCCATCCATTATTAAGTTGCTCTTAAGAAGGGGCCCAAGTTCATGTGGTTTCACTACTGGATACAAGTGAAAATGTAACACCTCTATCTGTTCTCCAAGGTCAAGTCTGGAAGTTTCCTGAAAAGTTAAACCTACACCTATGATATATTCCAGAATCCAGACATTCTATGCCTGCGAGAAAAGGAATTACAATTCCCTACTAAGACACAGACAAACAAACAGACTTGGAAGTTTCCTGTTTAAAAGCTAAAAACCGGAAACAACCCAAATGTCCATCAACAGGGTAATGGGTAAACAAATTGCAGGATATCCAAACAAGGGAATACTATCCAGCAATAAAAAGGAATAACCCACTAACACACACGACGACTGGGATCAATCTCAAAATAAGAATGTGCTGAGCAGAAAACCCCAGAACAAAAATGGGTACAGTTTCATTTACAAAAACTTCCAGAAAGTGCACACTCATCTATAGTGAAAGAAAGAAAAGGTTTGCCTAAGAACCAGCGTGTCTGTGTCGTGGGGAGGGACACAGGGGAAGCGGGAAGAAGGAAGTGAAAAGAGGCACAAGGAAATATTTGGGGTGATTGGTGTGTTCATTCCCCTGATGGCAGCAATGTTTTCACAGGTACACACGTCAGAAAAATACCACTGTCCAAACCACACACGGACGGCGTACTGTACGCCCACAGAACCTCAACAAAGCTGCTCGACACCATCAAGCCGAGACGCACCTCAGTCCCGCCTCCTCGCCTCACACGGCCCGTCTGCTACTGAGCGGGCTCGCTTTCTCCTCCACACCTCCAGCCCTGTCCTTCCTTCCAGAGTATGCGGTAGAGTTCAACAAATGTAATCAGAAGACCTGGTCCCAGTTCTACCTCACCAGCTCTGTTCGAGCTACTTCATCGTTCTGCGCCTCCGTTTCCTCATCTGTAAAGTGGGAGACTCGAGTGAACAAATACGCATTAGCCTGATGACTACAAAAATTACAGCGAGGAAGAAATTAGCAGATGTGTGTGTTTTGTAAACCATAAATCCGCTACGTAAACACGCTGCTGCCTCTGTTTCCACATCCGCTCCCACCATCCCAGGCCGGAAGCCCGCACCTGCCCATGGATTCAGCAGGACCTTCTTTATGGCTGGTTTATTGTTGCCAGATCAATTCAGCGTAGACAGAGCCCACGGCAAACTTCCGCAGCGTTTCTGCAGAGTTTCAACTGGTTCAAGGGGTGCAGCTGACGGTTTTTCCCAGTGCCGAGTCCTAAGGCCGGCTCCTCGCTCGCTGCACATCTCACCGACCTCAACTTTCTTTTCTGCAGACCCCACGGGCCAATCCAGCTAATTGCACTTATGTCTCTGCACGAGCCTCCCTCCCCTAGCAATGCCCTTCTCGCTCTCTCTGACCATCCACAGCCAGTGCCTCCTTCAATGTCTAGGTCAAAACAGATCTGCTGACCTAAGTAACTTCAGAAGAAGTGTTTTCACTGGCTACCATCGGACTGAAGGCAAAAAAGAACTATGTGCAAACACTGAACTCAGGCTGGGAAAGGCGTCTGGGTTAGCCATGCTGGGTTAGCCATGCTGCAACTACTTGACGTGACGACTAGGACTGATCAAATACACAGACCGCAGACTGGAAAATGGGGCTTCTTTTGAAGCATTTCTCTTACGCGCCCTCTAACTGTGGTCAGCAGCCACCTACTTCTCGTTCACCGGCCCAGGCTGGTGGGGCCCCAGTGCTGGAGAACCAGGCGAGGACCCCTGCCCGGGAGGGGTCCCAGCCTAGCGGCTCGTTCCAGGCCCCCCGGTCTGAGCCAGCGGCCTTCTGACAGAAGGCTGTGCTTTGTGGACAGAAGCAGACAGGGCTGACAAAGCGCGCTCCCCTTCCCACACCCTTCCAGGAGCCCCTCATCTTGTGAGAGACAGACACCTCGTTTTTTTGTTTGTTTGTTTGTTTCAAAGTGCCTGATGTATCCCACACGCAACAGGTGCTGCAGAGGAGCTGACCACCCTCCCAACTGCCTAAGACCCAGAAAACCTCCAACAACAGCCAAAGGAAAGGAAGCTACAGGCTTCACTTGAAAACAGACCCTAAGCTCCAAGTTTCTGAAACTTTCCATTTACTTGAATGTTCACTTTGAATCAAAAATTAAATTCATGAGCCCATACCCCATCAAAAAATGGGTGAAAAGAGGATGCTTTCAAAAAGAAAACATTGTCTCTGTAACCAATGACCAGACTGTCCTCTCAGAATCCAGACCTGGTCTTGGTGCCAATACTAACTTCTTACACAGTCTTTCTTCTTTTATTAGTTTATTTCTACCTGTACTCACGTTTGTATTTGCAAGCAGTTTTACATTCTTTTTTTTTTTGGGGGGGGGGGGGAGGAGGACAGGGACGACATAATCTTTTCAAATTTTAAGCAAAAAAATATACCTAGCCTACCACCGCATGCAAAAATGCTCCCACCTCAGCATAGTGCCAAACTAACACACACCCAAGCACGCCCACACGAGGGGATTCAGAGTGGGCACAGCACGTGCGTATAATGGAATAACACGTGGCCACTGAAAAGAATGAAGCAAACCTGTATGTGCTGATGGGGAGTGACTACCGAGATAGCAGGTCAGGAACATGGCAACGTGTTTAAAAAGAGTGTGTGTCTCTGTGGGGGAGAGGAAGAGTGTTAACATGCTTTTTACACGGACAGAGAACCTTTCAAGTGATACATGAGAGTAACGGCAAGGCTCCTTTCTCACTGAGCAGCCTTCTTTGCTGGTTTTATACGCACCTTGCCATTTCAAAAAGTAAACACAAAAACTCTGAAAATACTGCTACCGCGCACAGGGCCGCAGCACTTCCGTGGGCACACAAGTCTCGGAAAAAGAGCCCTTCTTTGTTTCCAGGGGAGCATCTCAAAGCAGATGGATAAACCTAAGAGTCTTAGCCCACCCCCACCCCCAGGTCCTCTGTATCACTGTCCCCATCGTGGGTGAAGTGCAGGAATGACCTGACTGAGCCTTGTCGGGGGAGCAAACGTGACGGGCTCCCTGCCGAAGCCACCCCTCCTCGCGGCGCTCAGCTGGTCGCGCAGCGCAGCACTCATCCTGGATGCAGAGAGAAATCTGTGGAGTCAAGTTTGGATAACAAGGGGAGCAGGAAAATTGATGGGGGGACACCAGTCAGCGTGATGAATAGGCTGGTCCTGAACAGCAGGTGACGGATATGCAGATGCGGGCCTGGCAGGAAGGAGACGTCCGCGCGCAGCAGATGGATGGAGGAGCTCAATCATTCTCAGGATCGCGCCGGCCCCTCATGCGGCCCCTCACGCGGCCCTGTCTGCTCTGGCACGGGCCGCCCCTCACTCACCTGCGGGGCACGGCCTCCGCCCCCAGAGGCTCTCTGCACTGGGCCCAAGCCAGAGCAGGGCCAGGGCAGGAGCAGAGACAGGTTTGAGGGAGAAGCCATCTGCTGCCAGCGGGTCTCCTGGGGCACCGATGGCCAGTGGGCGCGTGTCACTCTGCGTTCTTTCTCGGCTTCCAAAAACGTTCCCGTTTTGTCCCTCTTTATAGCGCTTCCCCCGAGCAAGGCCGGTGCCGCCAGAGTGACCATGTGCTCGGGCCCGGGGGGCTCCCCGGGACAGGGATTCCAGTGCCAAGAAGCCAGGCCGGTCCCGATGGCCACCCTACTCACCAGCCACTGTCCTCTCCTTTCCTCCCCACTGTCAGAGAAGTGAGAGAGACCCCAGGTCTCCCATTCCGCTGAAGCTCAGGGCAGAGCAGAACTCCTCGTGCAGGTTACTCGTAACAGCGAGGAGAGGCACGACGGGAAACGCACCCGACCCATCTTGTCTCAGAATGGGCGTGTCCACACCACACAGGGCTCCGTCACCCCAACAAATAGAGGAACGGACCTAAACCCCGATCCACGAGCCACGTCTCGTTAATAAAGAGTCAGAAGGGCCAGACAGCCCCCCGCAGCGCCAAGGCTGCGCCTTCCAGCTCAGCTGCAGGAGCTTTTGGGATGAGGAAATGGGCCACGGTGAAGCTGGGGTGGCAGCTGGCAAGGTTTCCGCTTCCCTTCCTCACCCCCACCCTTGCCCAGCTATCTGCTGGACCCAGGGTCTAGAAAAAGCCACGTTATACAAAGATGGCCAGCTTCATAAGACACGTTAAAGAATTAATTATAAAGTAAAGCTGAAGGAGAAAATTAATTTTAGAAACACATGAGGTTACAGGGGTTTTTTTTTTTTTTTTTTTGGTTTTTTTTTTTCCTGGAGATGGGGGAGGAAACAGTTATTTTCGTTTTCATCCTGGGGGCACAAGCTGGGAGCTGTCCAGTCGATAACCTGGCCATCAGAACAAGGTTTGTAATTAAAAGGTCAGTGACCTGGAAAGTCAGGGCCCCACTCCCAGAGCTTCTCAGTAATGACGGAGCTATTAAATTAAGACTGTTATGAAATCAATGCTAAAAAAGCTTTCATGGTAACGAGATTCCATTCAAGGACATGCAAACTACCTCATGAAATGGACGTAAATGATAAAAAAGAAAAGTAATAGAAGAGAGTTAAATTGAAATCTGTCTAAGAATTTACTCCCCCTTAAAATACTCCAGTGAGAGAAGCCCCTCACCTCGACCCCACCACCAAGGTTGAGACCATCAGGTTTCTTCCTCAAGTTCATTTCCAGCAACGAGGCAGTTTTGCTACTGGGGGTTCCGCTTCCAGGAACAGAGAAAGATAAGATCTGGTTTCACCTTTTAGAATCAGAAAGAGTGGTGCAGTTTTGTTTGTTTAGTTTCCCTTGCCCTCTGGACTGCTTATTACACGACAGAGAACACAGCCCTTGGCTTCTAACTTGAGGACATGAGAAGCCCTGGCGGCAGCCCACACCCAGGCCTCGCTCGCAAGATTACACAGAAAAACGCCAGATGCTCATCTTTTTTCTAGAAGGCTACTTGGCAACAAACATCTTAGAGTAAGCAAACAAACAGCTCATCCTCACCCCACCGCACCTCGCCCTTGGTCCTCTGCAAACAGGCCTCACTGTGCCCACCTTACACCCAGCCTGCCAAGCGAGCTGGGCAGACCGACCAGCTCCTAGCTCTGAGGTAGGAGAGGGTGTCAAGTCAACAGAGGCCTACTGACAATGATGTCCGAGCCCCTCACTTCCCGGACGACTGAACTGCTGTTTCAAGTTACGACGACCTCCAGAAGCAAGGCCTGCTCCGGGCGCGGCTCTGCAGCCGCCTCCGGAGACCAGTCCTATGTGGGTTATGGCCCGCGCACGGTCGGGCTGCCCTCATGTGCGGCTGACGCTGCAGCTGATGTGTCATCTGCAGACCCAAGTGGCTGGGAAGGAAAACACAAACATTTATTTGAGGATTCTGAAGGTGAGCAGCTGCTTTTCTCTTTCATCTAAAAAATTCCCGATAAAAGAAAGAAATGTTGTAAATTACACAAAACGGCAGTACAAACTTCAAGGAAAATGATAAATGATTCTAATAACTTCATGTTTCTCATTAATGACTTCACATTCAGACTTTAAAGCATCCGAAAGCCATCTCAAAAACAACAACAAATAACACAAAAGACCTTGGAAACCAATGTCCTTCCATCCGTGTCCCCCTAGCTCCCCGCTGGCCCTCCCCGGCCGCCCCAGCCAGAAATGGGACTGTCAGCCAGAGGCAGGACCCGGCCCCCGCCCGCGGCTGTGGTTTCCCAATAAAACAAACTCAGCTGCTACGCCTAAAGTAACCCTCATTTTCTACTGAACTGACATGCACTACAGGGACCTCAATTTCTATATTAAATATTAAATAATATTAAAAGAAAAACAAAATTGGATTTGCCTTTTCAGGAAAGAGATGTTTATTAAAAAAAAGAAAGTCAAGATTATAATTCAAGTCAGAGCTGCACTGCAATTCCCTGAAGTGACATCTGCGGAAGAGCCGGGCTCAGCCCCGCCACGCCGCCCTGTGGGGGCGTGCATGGGTGCGGGCGTGTGTGGGTGCGGGCGTGTGTGGGTGCGGGCGTGGGCCCTCCTCTCCCGCCGCGCTCCCGGGACCAGCCGGCCCGCCCGCCCGCCGGCCCGCCGCTCCAGGGCCGGCGGCTGCCACTTCTCCGCGCCTGCCCCTCCTGCCTCATCCCACCGGAGACGGCGCCAAGTCAAGCTGGCGAGGCACCCCGCACCCACGGAACGGCCGGAAATTTCCAAAGTGAAGTTTAAATCCACGAAGGGGCTCTTCCTCCCCAGACGCCGATCAAGCCCTGGAATCCTCTGCCCAGATAAGGTCCTGCCAAAACTTACCCTGTTGGGATTCAACTCGGAAATGGATAATGACCGAGCAGCGTTTTAGAGGATAATGGAGACGAGTGATTAAGTCCAGAGACTCCCGAGCCTAACTGCGAGGTTAACGCCGGTGGTTCCGTCAGAGGAAGGAGGTGTGCCTCTCGAGGCGCCTACTGCCCAAAATTCCCCCAAAACACTGACCCCCCCATAGGGGGCTGGGGGGGCAGATGTCCATGCACACCCCCTCCACTCCCCGCCCGCAGGTCCCTGCTCACACGGGCGCTCTCCGAGGGACAAGCTCTAATCGCTTGTTCAAAAGTGTCTCCACCCCCACGCCGACACCCCAACACTGGCACTCCTCACCCCCACACAGCTTCACCTTTCTCCACGGCACTCCAGCCCACGGAGCACGCATTTTACTTTTGTGAACTGCCCTCCTTCCCCCATAGAAGGTAAGCGCCTCGTGGGCAGGGTTCCGCCCGCCCGTCCTGTACTCTGCTTCATCCCCCGGGGCGGCACAGAGCTCAGCAAGGGGCGAACACTCACTCGTAGGTGAGTGAATGAATGGGCTGGATATTTTTTCAAGAGCACAAATAATTGCACAAAAACAGTTTCCTCTCTACGGCAATTATTAGCCAACTAACTCAAAAGAAGTATTATTTGGTCCAGAGTGTCTCTCTCTCTCTCTCTTCTCTCCTCTCCCAGCCAGGGATTTATTAAAATTAAACAGATTAGATGGAGCTCCTGATACTAAAACTGCTCAGCAAAGCCTGCGGTGGGGATGTGCCGAGCAAACACCAGAGACATTTGTCTCTAAATTGCTCTAAATACCTTCTGCAAATGAAATTCTAACCCAGCTGCGTTTGAGAGAAAATGAGGAATAACTGGTCACTGTCAGTGGAAGAGAAGATCAGGCGGTTATAATATCGCACAATATGCCGGGCGAAGGATCTCTCGGCAACCATAGATTTTGTCTCAGGTTACCCCGGGTAATCAGCACAGCTTTTAGGCTCAGCTTTCCCCAGCCCCAGTGCTTTGATGAGAGAGCTGAAATCCCCAAGCTTTTATGATTAATTACTCCCCATAGGTACACATATTTCAAGGAAAAACTCTTTTATGGCACGATGCTTGCGAGTGGAGAGGCCAGCCAACGCACTCCAAATTTTAATAATCTGCTACTGACGGGGGGCCAGCTGGAGGCCGCCAGCCAGCGCTCCGCGCCCCTCACCAACCCAGCCACGGGCCGGCCTGGAGGCGGCCTCATGCAGCTGCCTGTGAGTGGCATGTGCGGCTTGCTCTGCCCACGGCCTGCGCGGGCAGCCCTGGCGCCAGGACGCAGGGCTTTGGTGGGGTACCACGGAGCAGACCTGGGGACCCGTAAAACCAGCCCACTGCCTATTCCAGGCACAGATGATGCAGAGTTCAAATCCCGGAGTATTCTCAGGCTGACGTCCCCACTCCTAAAGGAAGACTAAATGGAGGGTGGGGGGATTCAACTTGCCTCCTTCATCGTGCATAAGAACCTGTAAACAACTTCCCAGATTTCCAGAAAATGAAATGCTCTGAGAACGGAAAGCCAGATTTCTTGTTTTGGAGTTTTTTCATATTTTACAAAAAGAGAGAAACAGCCTAAATTTCAACAGTGCCAGAATAGATTCTGCTTTGGAGAATATTGAATTTGTCAAGATCCATTTAATCCCTGCTTGCAGAAATACCATAAAGCCAGTAATTTACCACCTCAATCCGTAAATCAGACTGACCCCAAGCTTGACCTTAACCTGACCTGTTCAGTAGTCTCATTTCACCCGCCCCCGTCCTTCATGTCTTTCTTCCTCATTCGTTACCGAGGCAGCTGACCTCCCACCTACAGCCATCAGTCGCAGCCAGCGTCATCCTCGGAGAGCCCAAGCTGCAGAAGCCTCACCCAGCGGGCCCCACCGCTGCGCTGGCCCACACCTGGTGCCCGTCTATCTCAGCTGAGCCCTGCACTTCGAGGAGCTCTCCAGGCGCCCCTGGGGAGCAGCGCCCCTCAGCCCAGCCCAGCCCTGTCATCAAGGTAGTGGCGGCCCTTTGCCCGTCCTGTCCACTCTGCAGGCCCTCGTGGGCCAGAGGAACCTGTACCTTTCTTCTTAAGGAATGCTCTTCTGGTCGCAAGCGGGCTCTGGCGGACCCGGGAATTCTGGAGAAACTTCACTGCTGTGGCAATCTGGTGGGAGAGAGAAAATAAGGGAAAAAGTAAACTTCAAGAGTCAGAGAGTCCAGATACAAAAAAACCCTACAAGTTCACGCCAGGGTCGTAGAAAGAAGCCCACCACTGTGGTCAAGTGTGTGCGTGACCGGCATTGGGTACTGCCTTCGCGGCTTCCTGCCGCCGATTCCATCGGGGCTAAGCCCCCAACTAGCTCCCAGGACCCGCGATCACCTTCTGCTCTCCCTGTTCAAGCTGACTTGTCATCCTCTCCGGGAGCTAGCCCCTCTGGGTCACACTCATCCACGTCACCGCACTTGCGTCCACGCTACGCCTGTTTTCTAGAAGCCCGCCCTTTCCCGCCGCTAGCTGTCTAAACATGGCACACACCCCGCACACACCAGCACGGCCTTCTGACAGCCTGCTCGACTCCTCGAAGGCTTCCCTAAGTGAGCAAGCCATTGCTGTCTCCTGTTCTCTTAAACCCTCCATGCGCACAGTGTGTGCCATATAATTGAAGACATAATTATACTGTCTCTAGCGTTCAGGCCGCCTCCCCAACTACACCGCCAGCCTCTGAGGGGCAGAGCCCCTGCTGCGCTGCACAGCCTGCGGGTTACGTAAGAGGCGGTGGCACAGTCACGGCTCTCGCGCGCCGTGGCGCTGAACTCTGAGGAGCCTCCAGAGGACAAAGTTTGGGGTGTCGTGGCCAAGAGCTGACAGAGTGAGATGATCGACCTACCTCTGGTGATACTACCTAATGAGGTCTGCCCACCTATGGCCAAGCCAAAGTGGGACGGGAGGGAAGTTGGTGAGGGCACTGACTTCCCATCACTCAACACGCACCACGCGCCTGGTGGCACCCGCCTGCCTGTTCTCCATCCCGGCGCTAGTCCAGCAGGTGGGAAATGCCAGCCCGCCCCAGGTAGGGAAGGGGCTGTTTCGGTGACTGGCACTATTCATCCCAACAAAGCCAAAAGAATAATATGGTCTCGTGTTACAGCTACAGTCCACAGGCCCTACAGATCACTCCTAAGCTGCTGAAGGAAAACATTTCTAAGAGAGCGCCACACAAGCGAGTCTGCTAAGATCCTTCAAACCAAGGTCACAGTTAGAGACTCCGCACCGCGACTGCATGCAGAATCCGAGTTACAACAGCCCCTTCATGTCCTACATGAATTTCATCTTGAGACCCGACAGACTTCTCCGGTGACGAGAGCGATTAGGATGAAACAGAAAGAAGAGGGAAAACATCAGGGCCATTCACTGCGATGCTCCCCAGTGGGGGCTGGCCTGAGACGTGGGCACCCCGGCCCCAGACCAGGCCTCTCAGGTAAGCTACGCCCGTGCCTCGAGACTGGGCATCACCTGCCTCTATGAACTTCTTACTCGTCTGAACTGCAGTGATAACCAACGCCTTCTGGGCTAGAGAAACTCAATACTGGAGATTTCAGAACCCCAAAACAACAAACTCACCCCCAGACCACCTTGGGTTGCAACCAAATCAAGAACAATCTGACAAACATCCCCGAAAGGAAGCATTTTAATGAGGAGATGGGAAAGGAGGAAGATAAAGAAGAGGGGAGAAAAAAGAAGGGGGAGAAGGAAGGAGAGGGAGGGGAAAAAAAGGAGGGGATGGGGCAGAGGAGAAAGCAGAAGAGACACAACAGAAGGGGCGGCGAAAGAGAAAAGAAAGGGGAGAAGTGAGAAAGGGAAGTGGGGGATAAAGGAGTAAAACAAAAGGCTCTCGAGACCAGTTCAGGAGAGGATGGACAGTCACGTGGTCATCGGCCAAGGCCAAACGGACAGCTCAGACTGTTGGGGGGAGCGGGGGTGATTATCATCCTTCACCTGGAGGAAAAACACACCTCCACACCCTAGAGAAGGAGAGCGCCTAAAGCTGGGGTGTGCGGACAAGGTGTCGGGGGTGGCGAGTGGCAATCTAAGCAGTAGACACGGACAACACAGCTCCTTCCCCTCGGTACCCACAGACAGCAGCATCTCCCTCATCCTTCCAAAATTTTCCATGACAGAGAAAGAAAACAGAATCCCACCACTAAAATGCCCAGGTTTCACCTTGCTTTTTTAATATAGTCCTTGCTATATGCATTTCTGGTCAGAGAGCAAAGTTCTGATGGGTTTAATGGTGCACTCAATGCAGTGCTTGGCGCATTCCATCAATTTTTTTTTAAAAATTGCATCTCTTATTTCTTTAAATACATTAATCAGCCTAGTGTAGGCAAAACGGATCCATCGGACAATGCAATAAACATGAATTATCATCTATCCAACACGCATAATGGCTTAAAAATACATAATAGCAGGTGTAGTTTAAATGATTAGTTATTACACCTGTGGTGGGTCTGATTCAATTGGGAAAAATCATCTTTAATAGGTTAAAAGGTTTAGATCACCATGCTTTCCTTAAAGTGGCTGTGGAGAGGGAATGATGGAGTGCTCTGTCATTAGTAATTCATTTAAGAAAAACGTGGGGGATATAGCAAAGAACAGCATAAACGAGCGAATCCAATTTAAACATCAGGTAAAGTAGAAAACACCTTTTAAAAAAGCAAGATAAATGAATTTGGAAGGGAGATGAAATTGATGTATTTATTTTAACGGGAATTTGACAAAGTCCCGGCACACTTCAAACTTGCAAAAATATGAACAATTTCTTTTAAAGTTTCCATTCACTAATTTCAAGCCATATAAAATAATACTGCCAAACACCTACATAAAGTATATTTGGGACTTGTTTACGTTCCTCTTGATCTGTCTGAAAATGCAGGCGACAGGCAAATCACATATTTAACAGCAAGGATATCACTACGCCAGATGCAACAAAATATCAAGCCTCCAAACTAACAGCCTCAACGCAATGTGCTGAATAAGAAATATACCCAGATCGGCAGCCACACAGAAGTGTGAACGGGAGATCTTCCTCGTTCTTTCACTAACTGTTTCTTCAGTTGCCCTTATACTTTTCCTTCCTCCGAAAGAGGAACTGGCACTCAACGGGGAGCGGTGGAGGACGGGCTGCTCAGTGTAGGCCCCACAAGCCTTGTGAGTCACACACAACGGTAAGAGATGCCCCCAAACCTCCCCCTGTAGTGCCCAGACCACGGGGCGCTGAGGAACTGAGCAGGCGCTGAGTCTGCAGTGCCCCTGCACTCACCGCCCGTGGGATTCGCTTCCCCAACCTTCCGGCGGCCCTGCCTGCGCATACACTCCCACCTTTGTGGGATGAAATGAAGGGGTGCCTTGGCCTGCCCTGCACTAGCCTTTGATTTTCTAATTAGGAGATGAATGTGACTATTCACGGGTTATCTCTGTGCCCAACTAAATTACACAAATTCGGGCCAAATCTTCCGCTTCAATGTCAAAGATGTAAAACAGGGACAGGAACTTGATGGCACCGGTTGTGGGAGTTCAGCAAGCCGGGGAACTTCCCGGCACCCAATGCTGCTGCGGGGGCCTTGCTGCTGAGGCCGCCATAAATATAAAACCGGCTTTCCATGCCCCTCTTGCATGGAGAGTTCTTGATGAGCGCCCCTCCAGTTACGGTAGCCGGTTTCATGAAAATAAAAGATGGTGAACTCAGAAGAAAACAGAAGCAAAGTTTCTCACCACCCCTATTCCTGTGACCCCACCTCCTGCCTTCGTCCCCTCAAAATGAAACAAACGCATCTGGCTGCCACCGACTCCATCCACACATCCAGGAAATTTGATCATTTTCACTGCTTATTGTGGAAAGCAGAGAGGCAAAACTGAGGCGCAAAGAGGAGTAAGCCCGCATCTTCCCAATGGTTATACTGGAGCAACTGCCAGCAACCTGGCGAGAGAGGGGGGTCTTCAGGTCGAAAAGCACCTTTAGGTCCAACCTGATTGGCCAATTGAGCGAGATTTGTGTTTGAGAGACCGGGACCCGCAGCCGCATGAATCAGTGGAATACAGTCTACTCAGGGGCGACCCAGGACGAACTATGAGCCGTGAAATGCGCTGTCTAGGGTAAGTGATCCCTGGTGAGAAGATCTGGGGCTCCTGACTTGGGCCTCACCGAGAAGATGCTTCCTGCGTGCCCCGTGCTCCTACAGCACGCCTCCCGTTTCACGCTTTCCCTGGCGCACGGCACAGGGGAGCGGCGCTTCCTCGTCATGAACCTGGGCTTGGAGGGGGCCTGAGCAGTTTGCACCTGACACGCAAACCTGATGCATCATCTCGGTGACACTTATTTGGAAGGCCACCAACTCCAGCACGCCTATGTGCCACGCACATCTATCTCCTAAAATGGGAGTATTCATTAGCCATTTTAAAATATTAAAAAATATTCAGAAATTAAGGACACTAACAACCAAAGTCAAGTCCTTTTGAACCCAGAGAGCTCACAAGTAGAGGGCAAAGGAAAATGACCGGTTCGGGGGCCTGAAGCCTCACCCCAGGCGGCGCCCCAGCAGCACGCACGCAGCTCAGAAGATTAAATTGCCTGCGAAAGGTCCCTGCGCTCGGACTCTGAAGTAGACAGATACCCAGAATCCTGTTAACAGGCGTTAGCCCAAAGCCAACTGGAGTTTTAACAAGGGCTGGCTTTAAAAGCAGGCAGTGCTCAGAATGAGAACCCTCTTCAAACAGAAATGCTGCATTTTAGTAAGAAATCAGTACTCTGTCAGGAGTTTCTTGACAAATACGGTCATCGGTGGCACAAGGAAATAGTTGCAAAGCAGCTGTTAATCAGAAAAACACGTCGCAGAACGCTGATGCTAGCACTCGTGAAAAAATGCAGCGGGCTAATTATGAAGCTATATATCTCACTAAAGAGGCTGTGTTCCTTGCGATTCCAGGCAAAGCACTCTCGGATCCAGGGTCGCAGGACAACGTAAGTCTGGCTCTCTGCAGCCAGAATCCTCTCTAAGCTGCTCACAGCCCCAGGCTCCCCACCTGCTCTCTTTCCTGCTCTTTCCAGCTCAGGACAGGCTGAGCAGGGGGGCGTTGCCTGGAAGCCGGGGGCTCCACAAGCCCAGCCCAAAATGCTGCACCAATTAACATCCAAAAGGTGTCAGATCCTAAACCTCAGTCAAAGAAAAATCTAGGCGCATGCGAAAGAAAGAAAAGCAATGTCCCTGGGCAACACCACTCTGAGTGTGGCAGGAGGACACGTGTGTGAGCTTCGATCAAGAAGAGCTGGCCCTCGCCGGCAGAGTGAAAAGAAAGGGGGGAAGCAGCAACGAGCACAAAATAGAGACCATTGTGCTGGAAATCTCACAGGGAGAGGGGGCGACTCACAGGGCTGCTCTGGGAGGGGAGATGCGACGGGGGGGAGCCAGGGTCTCACAGGCAGGTGAGACGGGAAAGTTAATATGCAGAGGAAGGCTCGGTCAGCCAAAATTTAATACGACACTCTGCAAGGACAAGGAGGAATAAGGCTCCCCGAAACCAGACTAGTGGGAGTGGGGGGGAGGGGCGCCACTCAAGGCTCCGCGCAAAACCACTGGAATGGCAAGAGGGGAATAACCTTGAGGTGGACATGCGAGCAGGCGGCGGAGCAGAGCCAAAGCGCCCCCTAGCCCCAGCCGACAGAGGCGCAGGCCAGAGGCGGCCGCTCCAAAACTCCCACAGCCCAAGTGAAGTGTTTTCACTCAGGGAAAATGAAATGTTTTGCAAGATGAAACAGAATGAAAATTGAGGTTTTAGGTAATTACTAGTTGGCATTTACATATCACGGGCTGGTTCAACACCTATTCATTTTCCTCTTTTATTTTCAATTTTTTAAAATTGCTCATTAAAAATGAACAGATGACAGTGACAGGAATTTTTTTTTTTTTTTACTCTTTCTCCCACTCTGAGGGTTACAAAATCAAGAGGTACTTTTTCACCCGTTTATCTGCACTTAACACACGCACGCACACAAAGGTAGGGTTTGCGAATGTCAAGCGGGGACAGGAGGGAGAAAAGTCAACAAAACCCAGGAAGTTCAAAATGCAGACAGCAGTTGCACTGGAGCCAAAAGCCCCCCGCACCTGGGGAAGGGGCGCCAGCCGGGGTGGGCCCTCGAGGAGTTAAAGGAAAGAGTCTCTCCTTCAACCTGGAATTTCCCGGCCTTCCCACTGTTGACCTGGGTTACAGACCTGTAGGAATGAAGCTTAGGGGCCCTAATTTCCTTTGTTTTACTTTCCTCTGTCCCTTTGTTTTTCACATGAAAGAAATAAAAGTATCGATGGCAGAAGAACCCCAGCGCAGACACAGTGTGTTTAAGGTCTGTCGAGTATAGCTGTAGGTAGGGAATTCCATGGCGTGCGTGGCCGGCCCTCGTCTCTGAAAACACACGATGTGTGTCGTGTGTCGTGAAAGGCGTTACGGAAAGTGCAGCATCACAGGCACAAACACCACCTTTCAGAGCTCAACAGCTCTGCCTTTCAATTCTTCTCCTTGGCCGTAGTTAAAAATACTGCCTGAACTGCCTGTCTGAATGTCACTGTTTTGTTATTTTATTAAACTAGTTCTTCCAGAAATGTACGTGGAAATAAGAGGCATCTTACGCCAACATGTGCTGTTTAGTATCAAGTGACGGTGACTTTCGGGACCCAAGGGTGACGCTGGAGAGCACACTAGGTGCCCACTTCCAGCCAGGGGAGAGGGGCAACGGGGGCGGGGGGGGTGATGCCTGCAGAGCAGAGCCACCACCCAGAGCCCGCACACACGCACAGGAGCACAACCTGCTCCTGGGTTGAGAAGATCAAAGTTCCTTTTTAGGAAAGTCTGAGAAGGAAAAGGATTCTCTCCTTCAGGGAGAAAGAAAAGCAAATTTAAATGCCTTGTCCCCACGCAGCCCCACCTGAATTTAGATGGCAGCCCCTCTAATTTTTGATGCAACCAACAAAGCAGTTACCCAAAGAGGGGAGAAAAAAAGGATGACATTTGCCTTTTCCTTGGCTTTGAAATCCAACTGGCAGCAAAGTGTTTGAAGTCCTGTTTAGAGAAGAAACTGTAATAGCCTCCATTCTGAAAAGAGGAGGAAAATGCCATTATACACGGATCACAGTGGCGGTGACCTCAGCAGAGAAGGCGAACGAGCCGGCTGGGAGTCGGAGGCTCAGCCAGCGTGCCAGGGACAGGAAGAAAAGGCGCGTGCCAGAGACATGTGGCAAGAGTTGGGTGCTGGGTCCCAGGAGATCCCGAGAAAAGGCAAGGAGCTCGATCTCTTCTCACGGCGCCTTTCAACAGCTTCTCAGCTACTCCTTCCCTGTTCCCTCGGTTTTCGATTTTCTCCATTCTCTAATTTGCCTGCACTGTTAAGGAGGAAGCTGAGAGCACCCAGGCTCCGTGTTGTAAAATTAATGAAGGTGTCAAGCTGTTGAGTTGAATCACTCCAAAGGAATGTAATGACTCAGGGTCCAAGATGCTCCCGAGGAAGGTCGTGAGCTCACTCGGTGACGGCGGCTGGTGACTCCGACACGAAAAATATGGAGCCCCGGTCCCCAGGGCCTTCCTGCTGACACCACAGCCTCTGCCTCCAGCCCCTGGCTGCCCGCCACAGGTTGGCTCTGGCTCTCTGAAGGTTACGTCTCCTGAACTCTGGTACCTTCAGACACTCAGCAGAGGAGACACTGCCTCGCCTGCCACTTTCTGTGAAGTCCAGGCCAGGTAGAGACGGGTGAAGCTCTCTCTAAGCCACGCACTGCTGACAAGAGGGACGATCAGGGCGGGATGAAGAGGTTATTCCATGGATTAAGTCCTCCCTGAAGAGATGACCAACCGGCAGACAGGTGGGCAGGGTCCCTTCACGATGGCTTAGCACCCTCTGCTCTGAGGATGAGACAGAAGATAAGCTCTCGCCCCAGAGGCTGTCTACCATCACTCCACATCTAGCACAGAACTACGGCTTTGAAGGAATGACTAAATGACACTCCTACCAGACACCCTGCAAGAACACTGGATAAAGATGTGTGTTAAAAAACAGATTTGGGGCCTCCCTGGTGGCACAACGGGTTAAGTCTCAGCACTGTGAAGCTATCCAGAGCCACTGCAGCAGGAGTTCGATCCCGGGCCGGGGAGATTCCCACAGGGCGCAGCAGACCGCCCCTGTCTCCCCGCTGCTCCCTCAGCAGTGTATTTTGGTAGATCTGCCTGTTCTGCTCCCTCTCTGTCTCTGGGGAATCCTCTCACCCCCCCACCTCTGGCCTGCACCCCAGCTTGTATGCATAAATAAATAAACCTTAGGAAAAAAACCAGATTTGAACACAAAAAGCAGTGGTCCCCGTGTAGAAACAGTCCAATGCCAAGAGACAAGAAAGGAGCATGAAATGGCAATGGGAGCTTTTACAGTCACCTCAGAGTCACTGGGAAGCAGAAGAAAGTGACCAGTTAGGAGCTGCTACGAACAGAAGGCCACCAAGGCGTGGTTCTGCTATTACTTTAGATTCTTCGACAGGCTAAGGGGAAAAATGTTATGAGTTTCCAGAGTATGATTCAGAATGGTGTCAGCTAGCAGACTCAGAAATCTTCAAGTTTACAGTAAGATAAGGATTACAAACCATTTCTGTTCCAATGCTCAGATTAAATCAGCTCCTCTCAGAGAAACAGCCCCCCTTCACAGGCACGCAGGCCCAGAGTACAAGCAGGACAGGCTACCCCCCAAGACTCAGATCAACAGGACCAACTCTGGAGCAAGGTGGGGTGACAATCACACTGCAGGTCCATGTGACTTAAGCTGGTGACCAGCTCCTTGCCCTAAGAAAAGGCTGCTCACAAAGGCTGCGCCCCTAAGGGGTCTCCAGAAGGGACCCGCCCACACTAGGCCCCTGACCCTGCGGTCAGTGCAGTGATTCTCAGACCCACTGTCAGATGTGAACCAGACTGTCTCCAAGGCCAGAGGGCAAATGCAGAAGAAAAACTAATCTAGAGATTATCAGTCTTATCTCCTCTGATAAACTGGGTTTTCTGATAAACAGCTGATTTGGAACTTTCCTGCTCAGCAAAGACTCCCCTAGCCCACAGAAGAATCAAATTAACCCTTCAGTCACCTTCTACTAGACACTGTTAACATCCTTATCACCAACAACCTCAGCTCCGCAGGCCTCGGGCAGCCAAGCACACCCAGACAGCAGAGCCATCCTGGGCCCGAGGCTCTCCCCACCCCATACCCCACCGTCTGACGTGAAAATAAAAAGAAGGGTCTTTAAGTCCAACATCTGATGTGCTTACCAATCACCATCACCTAAAACGAGGACGTCATTTACTTTCAATTAACACAGAAAGTTAACACGTCTCACCATTAAGCAAATCGGGTCTACTGAGCACTGTCCTGGGCCTCTGAGCCAATGGCAACTTATTCCTAGCTCCTTCCAGCTCTGTCTGGAAACCGGAAGTTCATTTTTTGTTATCTGCAGGATTAGGAAGCACCTTCCTGTATGTTGGTCTTCTTGACTCCCCACACCGCACTCCTAGGATGACATACTTGGAAATGACCCCCCAAAAATCCCTACATTTCGTCAATTTGGCAAAAGCTTCTGGAGAAGCATCTCCCATCGTTTTCTGCTCAATTTCTCCTCTCTGCCCACCCCCGCCCCCCGCTTGCCTGTTTAAACACACGGACACAGAGTTATTAACTTTTACAGGAAAACCAAATAAAATCATGTGGCAGCACCAGCGCGGTGATGTCAGGCTCAGCAGCTCCATTCATCTGGGGAATCTGATTAGCGCTCGAGTGGCAGAGCTACCTGGAAAAGTGCTCACAATCAAATAAAAAAATGAGACCAAAACATTAACCTGATGGCTAAAAACTCCACATTTAAACAGTTAAAGTAATAAAGGAGCTTTTATTGAGTATTTTTTATATTTCATTATGTCCCAAATTGACGAGGACTCCCGGATACATTTTCTAGACTTTTGGTTCCTCAAATCAAATACTCTCTTGGACTTTTTTTTTTTTTTCCTTTAACTAAAAGGAAACAGCATTTCTTGTAAATTTGAATGAAAGGATTAAAGCTTCTCCTACAATAGCGCTATTGGCCTGGAGTGCAAACACTGCAACAAACACAGCCCTTCTTGGTTTGAGTGTTTTAATTCTGAACCTGCCCATGAACCAACAGAGAATTTCTTGCCATGACTTTCTTGCACAAACCATCTGCTCACTCACACAAGTTTTCTTCTTTTTTTTTTAAGATTTATTTATTTTTGCATACAAGCTGGGGTGCAGGCCAGAGGTGTAGGGCGGTGAGAGGGTTCACCAGAGACAAAGTGGAGAGCAGAACAGGCAGATGGACCAAAATACACTGCTGAGGGGAGCAGCGGGCGAGGCAGGAGAGGTCTGCTGCGCCATGTGGGAGTCTCCCCAGCCAAGCATCGAACTCACGCTGCAGCTGCCGACAGCTCCATAGCGTTGCATTTAACCCGCAGCACCACCAGGGAGGCCCCACTCACACAAGTTTTGCTCCAAAGTGGTAGGCAATAGAGCCTGGCAGAGTGGCAGGGCACAAAGTGGGCTGGATCTCAAGAAACCCGCCCCGCAGGCCCGACACCCGCCACAAACTGACCTGCAAGCTGGCCTCTCCCTCCCCCAGGTGCCCTCACCTCTGTAAGGAAGGGCTGAAAGAGACAACCTTCCAGATACTGCGGCGGGACCATCTTGTCAGGCCCAAGTAACTTCATGAGGCAGTCTGTGACACCAAGGCCAGGGGTATGGGTGTGGGTGGTTGGGGGTAGGGAGAGACTGCTTTCCAGAGCTCAGCGCCCCTATATCACCCAATTCAAAATAAGGAGAAAACCAACAGACAGGCAAAAAAAGGAAGGGAAAGGGAGAAAAAAAATCACTGCTGCCAAAAAGAAATGACAGATTCCATATACTTCACCCACAGCTAAGCTTCACTCACACCACTGACTAGTTTATATCCAAGCTTGGTTGTGCGATGTCCAAATTACAGAAGTTTACAACCAGCAAAGGGGCAGGGAGAAACAAGCCAGTTGGAGGACAGACCTACTGAACAAAGACCCGACAGCCCAGGGACAGAAGTTAAGAGAGAAACATCTGTGAAAAGTAAATAAAAACTCAAAAGCACTATTAGTTTGGGGTCACTTAGCCTAAGTGGAGCCAAGCGCGTCGGGCAGCTATATCCCCATCTATATCACAGCGGGTTTTGAAAACAGCCCCACTTACGACAGCCTGAAATTCACGTCTGAAATGACAACACTGAGTCATCGGCATTAAATGATCTTCCAGATACTCTGCCTAATAAAGCAAGAAAAAGTATAATCCAATCCACTTTATGTAATTCCAAGCCCAAAGTTTAAAAGGGTTTTGTTTTGTTTGCCTATGGATCTCAAAGGCCATCTAGAAAGTGGGGTACCCAGAAAGACTCAGGCCAGGAGGGAGCAGAGAGGGTGGTTTTCCTGAAGTGAACAAGAACAGTTTCTATTCAAGCTAGATGAAGAAGCAGGAAGCTGGAGATTAAATAATGAATAGTTACCAAGCATTCACTGGGTCTGCACCAGGCACTTAAAAAACCAAGCAGAACAAGCAAAGATGCTGCTGGTGTTGATATAATAGAGCCCCAGGAAAGAAGCCCAAAGAGATCGTGCCCATCTGCCCCCACCTGACCAGAACTGACCCCCCTCTTCCCTGACAAGGTCCCAGAGCCGCCACTCGATGCCTGCAATGAAAGGGGACTCAGTCCCTCGGGAGATGGTCCGCTCATGCCCAGGAGTCCTTCCTCAACCTGAGTTGAAATCTACTTTCCTGAACCGTCTATCCACTAGCCCTGGTTCTCTATACAAGAACAAAACTAATTGATCCATGTTCTGGAACAAGGTTGGGTGAGGAATTAAGATGGGCCTCTGTCACGCAGCTATCTCTTCTATAAAAGCATTTCCCTTACTCTGCTTATTAACTAAATGTGGACACCGGTTTCACTGTACAGCAGTTTTGTGAATTCTGCTCTTAAGCCTGGTAAGAGCAGCCTTGCCCTTTCTGGGAGAGCCAGGGCTACACCTGTAATGTCAGGATGCATTAGCAATAATAAAGGCCACAGTAATGCAAGAGACGACTTCATCCACACGTCATTCCAGAATGGCTAAATTCAATCAAATATGGCAGTGCTTCCTACAGGCAGTGATCACTGGGGCCAGCGCGTGTGACGTGGGCCCACTTACTGGAAGCTGCTGGAAACAGAAAGTGAGCGCTCCGCTCGGAGACTGTAATGGACGGGGTTTTTACCAGCCCATAAGTGGTTTGGCATCCTTCTTTCCCAGGAATTACCTAGAAATTCACTTAACATCTAAAGACTACAAATGAGACTTCAGGAGGCTAAGAGTACATGAAGAGAAGGGGAGGCCGGGATGCCGCTCTCTCATCCTCATCTTAAAGAGACATGTTCCTCAGAGGGAGGACGGGAACTCCCAGCAGGAGCTAACGAGAAGCAGAGCCACGGTGACCTGGGTCCGCTCTAAGCGTGGTCACCGCCTTCCTCGTGCCTTACCTTTCCTGTTTCTTCTTCTGCATCTGTAAAATGGAGCCAGGGCTGCTCACAGACTCACCCAAGTGTTACAAGGAATAATTAGTTAGCATTTATATAGTACTTTTGATCTTCAAAGTGGAGTTATTAGACTATAAAGTAAGGTAGATGTGGTTTGAAAAGTCTTTTAAAAACCCAAAATAAAAGCATGAAAGTACATTCAGAGGAGCAACACAGGCTGACATCACCTCCCCAAAGCCAGGCCCGCGATCTCCGTGGGCACCCGCTCTCTGCCCTGATCTGTGTTTGCATGTGGAGACAAAGGTGTAAGGACATTTTATTAGGCAAGATGGGAGGAGGAGGACAGAAGGGAGACAGAGAAGGCTGGAGGAAAGTCACTGAAGAAAATGCAAGAGGCCAGAGAGATAAGAAGAAAAAGAAAAGGAGGAGGAGAGAAGGGACCAGGTAACATCAAGACATGAAGAAAGAACAGGCAGGTCGTCCCCAAGAGAAGAGGGGCAAAGGCGGGAGGGTAGGAGAGAAAGAAAAGCAGAGAGAAACGGAAAGGGAAACTTAGGGAACAAATAAAAAATGTGTCCTGTCTTCAGAGAAAAAAGAAGGCAAAAAGTACAAGAAAAATTACACAAGTGGGGAGACAAAGGCAGAGGCCAGAAGAAGAAAACATCCAGCTTTCGAGAGTGTGTCTGGAGGCCAGGAAACCGGGAGAGAAATCATTAGCAAGTGCACGGCGCGGCCACAGTGGTGCTCGCGGATCAATTCATTTAACGCTGCCCTGTACATTTACAGAAAAGTACCTCTGATATAATAAAGGCTCATAAACACGCAGAAATTGGGTTAGACCCGTTTCGAATTCCTGCCAAACAATGGTTCAGAAAAATGAAGCTCTATTTTAATTAGCTGGATTCACGAGTGATTTGATAACAGCAGATGCTGTCTGGATGCTTTCAGCTTGATGCGCTCCACATACATGAACTTGGAGTGGCTGGGATGCAATTAGGTATTTCTTTCTGCTCCAACATGCCAGGCCCAAGGACCCGAGCCCATGTGCAGCCCCGACAAGTGGCTATTTTTATCCCCACGTTAATATTTCAAACCCTGAAGAGGAGAAAAGCGACCGCATGAGTAAAGTAGAAAAGTAGTTTTTAAACGTCGCTGGTAGGCAGAGGAGCATACTCTGGCGATGAATCCTGCCCTCCGCTGGGGAGAGAACAGTCGGTAGCTGAGGAAAAGCCACACAGGGCAGCAGCTGGAGAGAAATGTTTAATGCCCAAGCTGCAACCAGCAGACCAGCGTTTCCAATTTTGCAATCGCAGCCCAGAGCAGCAGCAAAGGATCCGCCGGCCTAATGCACAGCCCACCCTGGGACTAAGTGGCCTTCAAAGTGTTCTTTGTAATCAGGCACCCCATTACAGCCCCGGTCACCGCGCCCTGAGACAGGCTGGGGTTCGGGACCGCAGCCCCGCAAGTCCAAGTATTTGCACCAGGTGCTTTCAAGCGGGTGGCCTGGCCGCCCCCTCTCCCTTTTAAGCACTCTCTGTTCCAAAGTGCGTTCCGTCTACTCGGCCCAAGCACTCACTGCCCGCTCCGCGAGGCCACTCAGTGCACCAGCACCCACCGCTGAGTGAGAGAACTGCCGGCACAGTGGCTCCGCACGGCACCAGCCCCCCGCAGCACCGCACGGGGGCTCGGGGCTCGGGACTCTCTAACGGGAGGACCTGATCTGCTAATTATCTGTCAGTTTGTCACGGCTGGGCTGAGAAGGGGAGGAGGACGAGGGGGAGGTCAGGGGGCGGGGGGCTCTCTTCTAGGTGCTGTGCTACTCTTCCTGAAATTCTGAATTAGGATTTCAAAATTGTGCCCCCCACCCCGCCTCCTTGGATGACACGAAGTAGAGAGTGAAGAGAGACTCGAGAGTTCTGCCCCGCTCATCCAGACAGGGAAGGAGGGGCACTGAACGTCACCACTACCCCAAGCACACAGGGAGAGGGCGCACACACCCCCCACTCTCTCTCCAAGAGGACAAAACGGACATAGTGACCTTCACACCCTCTCCCCTTCGCTGGCGCTAACAAGCTGAGCACTGTAAATCAAGGATGAAATCCCTGTGCCAGGAAAGCAAAGGAGAAACATTCCTTCCGTAAAGAGCCCAAAGATGCCGCCTGCTTCTGAATCAGCATTTCAGGGCAAGTGTTTGGAAGGCAGGCAGCTCGATGCCGGCCACTGCAGGCAAAATATTTATAATATATAGTAGGCCTTCTTCAAAAGTTATTTATTTCACAGAACCACTCTGCTAAATAGAGGTTTCAATCTAATTGGAATTGCAATCTGCATATTGTAAATGTGCCCGATGGTCTCAGGCTTTTGTACTACCTCAGTTTAAGGGTTCGCGAGTAGATTTCCCGATAGGCAGATAAAAATGTAAGGAAAGACTACAGAGAGCTACCCCTTAAAAAAAGATCCGTTCACACGTATCTTTCGGGCTGTTACAATCCCCAAAGGGGGCAGAGGGTCCAGGCTGTGAAATGGGGTCAAGCCTGCAACACCCTACAGGTACAGGCCAGGCGGGCTCTGCGGTCAGGTGTGCCTCCGCAGCGTGTTCAGTCCCAGAGTCTCCCAAGAGCCCCCACCCCCCGTTAGTCATCTTTCTTCCTTGGGGGAGGCGAGGGGAGGACCCCATCATCCTAACTCCCCCCATCCACATCCTAAATTAGTCATGGTTAATTGCCAGAGCTGCAGACAGTCACCGACTGAAATAAAAATTTTGAACAAGGAGCATAATAAAGGAGAAAAAAAAATGTAAAGCAGGAGAGAAAGAAAGCCCCCAAGGCAAAAGGTCAACTACAAAAAACCCAGGAAATGGGGACAGAGAGGCACAGGTGAGGACTTCCCACCAAGGTCTGAAAACTTGTGTGTGCAGCTCCGGGCTCACATGACAGAGGAGGAGACACTGCTCGAGAGAAGAGGAGCAGGCGAAGGTTCTAGAGCCCCACAGAAGTCTGGAACCCATCACATTCAAATGAACTTTCTGTTCCCTGCTCCCCGCACTCATTTCAGGAAAGGAATTATTTCATCCTTCCAAACACTGCATCCCTAGGGGCCAAGGCCGCCCCTTCTTCCTCAAAACTAAGCATCTGTTGCTTCACAGCAGTTCCTCTCTGACGGGACCAGCCACTGTCACGGGGCGGAACCTTCATCAAAAAAAAGCCAGGGCTTCAGTCTCCCATTAAAAAAAAAAAAAAAAAAAAAAAGAATAAATATGAATTTGAAGGGGAATTCTGCCAAAACCCGAACCTCCCAAATCTGGTTCAGCCACATTCTTGCCCACAGCCAGCACTTCTCCGAGCCTCCCTGCATTCTTCCAAATGCAGCTGCACAGACCTCTTAAAATTCAGATTTCTAGCACCTATAATTACAGGCCGCTCGAGCCAGGCTCCTTTAATTAATGAACCTGGCTCCTCTCTCTCTTCAAAGGAAATCTGCATGAGGGATGTATTGGGGTGCAGGACCCCTGCTCAGTGTGATCTGCTCATTGGCAACTATGGCAACTAGCACTCTGCACCCCAAACAGGGAAGTGACACAGCCCCCCACGACACATCCCCAGGTGGTACAAGACTATTGTACAGTTAAGGCCATAAAACACTTCTCGGAACTGAAGGGAAGAGAAGGAAGCTTTCCGGGGTGGGACCAGCAAAATCCGAGGAGAATTCGATCCTCGCTGGTTCCGACGCTGGTTCCAAGGCTCCCTGGCTCCACTCCCTTCCCTCTGCAGGCACAGAGCACCAAGTGCAGGCAGGAGAGACCAAGACGGTCGCTGTTCGGGGCTGGACAAGCAGCCCAGGGAGCAGGACTGTGCTTTAAAAACTATGGAAAAGAAACGATCACGAGCCTGGGGCTGCCATTCACCCCAGAGCGGAGCCCGCACTGGGAAGACAGGCAGCGTCACTTCAAAACAGAATAGGGAAGGGGTTTAGATGTGAAGATACTGCTCACAAGTCTGCAGATGAATCTGAGCACATCCCGAGGACAATAAACTGATTCCAAGGCCTGCTGCCAGGAGGTCCTCGCCTGTTCTCGACACAATTCCCTTCTGAACCAATACCTGCTTGGTCTTTAAAGAACTGGTTTTCCTGCTGGCTGGTGTGGGCAGCACCTAATACCAATCATGCCTGCCGCACATGCCAAGACAGCCTACAGCCGCTCTCCTCAAAGAGCTGGCCGGGACCCATGCTCGCCGGAAAGCTGGCTGGCTGGCTGGCTGGAAATGGCTGCAAATGCGGTCGTAGGTGCCAGAACAGACCAGGCCTGGGGCAGACCACAGCGACCCCAGGTAGTTTCAGTACGGGTGAGATCCTGTGAGAGCGTCCCAGGGATCCAGCAGCAACAAAAACGAGTCTTGTCCAGTCACCGCCCTCTGCTCACCACGCCTCGGGGTCCCTCAGGCGGCGGGTTTGCATGAACGACTGCACAAACACCCTCTTCACAGGGAGAGAAAAAGGGCTCGGCCTATGCAGCCAGGGGCCTGCTTGCTGCAGCTTCCCAGTTTTCCTCAGCCCCTCGGGCTGTGACACAGGCTGGGCAACCACCCTGGGGGGTATGTGAAAACGGACACGCGTCCTCTAGGCTCTCTGTGCTCCCCAGGGTGCTTCACGGTGCAGATGTCAGCAACCGAACGCCATCCCTCTCCCGCAACAGGGCGGGGAGCTGTGCAGTGAGTTTGTGCTGCTGAGAGCAAGACTCTGGGAGAAACAGTAACACTGGCCTACCTAACGAGCCGCCTTCGCAGCGAGGACCAGCTCTGAGCAGCGTCTGCCTGCACGGCGCCTGTCCTGGCCCCTGGCACCGACACCTGCAGGCTAAGTCACTCTGCTCCCCTGCTGGATCCAGCTCCAGATCCATCAGCACGTGCGGCCTGGACCCACTGACCACAGCGCTGCGGCCAAGTCCAGGCCAGGAGCACCACCCACGCATTCTAAGGGGCCGCTGCCGCTGCAGCCCCAAATCACAGGCAGAGCTGGCGAAGGATTTTTAATTTGGTTTGGTTTTACAACCAAGACATTCTCAAAGTTCTTTGTTCTTTGACGTGGAAGCATTTAATTTTCTAACAAACAATCAGAAGCAAGAACTAGAGGGAACATGGAATTAAGGACGAAGGTCAGGATATGGGACGATCGGGGCTGGGAGGTAGCGGGGCTCAGGAATGGCCAGGGACCCTTGGCACGGGGGCCCACGCCAGCCCGCCAGACACTCTCTTTCCAGGGTGTCTCAAGGGGAAATCACCCATCGATCCTAGGACACACGCGTTCGAGGACCAATCCCTTACCTCAGAACAGCCTCTGCCTCAAATTCCTGCTTGCGCTTTAATGTTTAAATTATTAAATGCATTAATGTATTTACATTATTCAAGTCTTATGTGCATTTTTCTAAGATAATTTATGTATAAGAGTTTGAATGTCCATGACTGTTAATGTCTACAACCCTTCCTGTTCATTATTGATTCTGGAAGAAAAAAAAAAAAGTCAGAGTTTTAATGCCTTATTTTTAATGTATTAAGAGTCTGAATAAGTGCATTCTCTTTTTTCTTTTGTAATTTCATAATTTAAGTAGTGCATTTATTAAACTGACACAGTATGAATTGTGGTGAAGCCTGGCACGGCTCCACACTACTGGAGCAGCCAGCTGGAGGAGTGCACTCGCGCTCCGCCACCAGCCGGCAGCTCGGTGCTCGGTGCTCGCGCTCTTCCCACCTCCACTGCCCCCACCCCTGCGCCCCGGCCCAGAGGAGCTGCAGGCAGGCGCCCGCCAAATTTAGGCTGCAGCGAGGAAATTCCTTTTCCTCCTTTCAAAGTTCTTGCCTCTCTCCTTGTCAAAGGGATTTCCAGAATGCTATGGAGCTGCCCCTTAAGCTAGAGGCTCTCCGCTCCCTGGAGTTCCGGTCCGAGGCCCTCTTGGGCACTTCCAGAGCTGCCGTGGACACTGGCACACAATTTCAAGCAATGAAAGGCCAGCATTTGGCATAGCAAAAGCAAGCAAACAAAACAACTGCTTTAAAGAGGGAATCGCAAAATACAAAGCTCTCATACAGGCAACACCTTGAACCTGGGCAGGAAAACTCGGTGGAAATTCAGCTTCCCTGCAGAAAAGCCCTCCTTCCACTACAGCCAGTAGAGCGACAGTGACACCCAATGGCCTATTAGCTCAACCCCAACTGAGCATTGCCCACGGCCTTCCCGGGGGACGGCTCTCAGGGATGGGCGCCCAGGGCGTCTGTGTGCACAGGGAAGCTGGAAGGAAAATCAGGCGCCAGCTACTCACCCCGCATCACAGTGGCAAAATCTCCTGCCACTCCACAGAGCACACACAGAGACTGTGTAATTACACATGTGTGCAGACGCCTCGCAGTCTTACTGGCAGTGACATCACCACATGTACACGTGTGTGTGTATGTGTGTGTGCGCGCACGAGTGTGCATGCACGAGCGCGCAGATGCTCAGTATGTGGACGGGGCAGCATGGTGCAAATCAGCTTGGTGTGGGAAAAAGCACGGCAGGAATTATGCATTGCTGTTTGAGAGCCTGACTGTCATCTCCAATGTCGTGTATGTGCGCATGCGTGTACATATAAACACACACATACCTATCAGGGAAATGTAGACGTTATATGGATTTTTAATATATTTTCTCCTTTTCTTTTTTCTCCCGATTCCTTCTTTTCTTTTTTCTTCTTCTCCTCTTTTTTGGCTACTCATTACCATTCTTTAACTGTTACAATTTATATCAGCATATAATGTTAAATAATTACAGGGAGCGGAGCTCACTCTAGTGAGGATATAAACGCGCTGTGGGAATCTACAGATTTAAACAAATAACACTCACAGCAGGGGGTGAGCGGATGAATTAGCATTAATATCCTGCCTGGGAGATCCCAGTGCACTGGTACTGCTTAAATACAGATCTTTTCTGTAACAGTCAATATGACAGCTCCCGGCAATACGGCCCCTTTCCCTTTCCCAGTCAGTATAGCAGCCAGTGAAAATAGAAACGTCCCTATAGCAATCAATATAGCAGCCAGCTAAAATAAACCCTTCCCTTTTAAGGGCTATATAATAGTCAGCTAAATGGAAGAATTGGCACCCCTGCTGGATAGCTCAGCAGAGAGGCCAAGGAATGAACAGGCCGTGAACACTGAACGAGCCTTCTGCTCCCCACAGGTCCCGCCCGGGCAGGAAGACGACATCCGTGGTAGGGAACCCAGAGGGCACCTGTGAGGGACACGGAGCAGGCGGCGCCCAGTCCCAGGGAGTACATGCCCAGGTCACATGCAGGCCAAGGAGCCCCCTCGCCGAAGCTGAACTGAAGTGGTCAGAGACCCCGGCTCTGCGTTCAAACACTGGGGAGGAGCTCTCTCCAGGGAGGCGCGAGAGTATCTTGACTGAGTCCCCCCCCACCCCCAGCCCAGAAGGGAGGGAGCGGGTTGACCGCCTGGGGTATCTCCTGTTCTCCAGCAGCAGGACCAGGGTTGTGTCATCCAGACATCCAGCCCCGGGGGCGCGAGCGCAGCCTTCTGGGCTGGGCGCATTTGAAGCTCACCGTCTTCCATCTACTAAACACTGTGATGCGGCCCGATGCCCCCCGGCCGGAAGCCGCACTCCTTCCTTGAGGCGCACAGTGAAGCTTTCCTGGCGCTCACTCTGCGGACGAGACTGACCAACAGGCCTTTAAAAGAGAAGAAAACAACACGGAGCATCTGAGGAAGGGAGGCTCCTGTGCGTCTGAAGTTACCGTCCTTGTTCATTGTAATTAGCTCCTTCTAAAATTAGTTCAGCTGGATTTATGGATTTGACAAATGTGGACTATAACCACTGACACCAGTGCGATTCCACCCAACTCTCCTGAAGGCGGTGCTGGGATTGTTCTGCTCAGAAGCACATGAACATCGGGGACCCACCCCCACCTTCATTAAAATTCCGCAATCTGTCTGCCAGCCTCTGAGGAAACCCACCGAGGATCCCTGTTTCCCTGGCCAGGTGTTTAACACCCAGTGATGCTCAAGTCATCCATCAGGTGACTCAGTCAAGTGACACCATGTCAAAAACCACAGGAAAAAAGACCCTGCCAGGCCCAGTGTGAGAGCTCCCGTCCTTAAAAGTTTAGCTCCTGCCCTCCCACCTAAGCCCGCGCCTGCCAGGTGTCCTCTGCTCCAGGACCGCGCTTAGATCACACAGAGGAGTGAAGGGGGCTCACGTGACCGAGGCCCCTTGGTGGCAACCAGCACGCTGAGGGAGCCCGGCACGCATCTGTCCTACGGTCAGCAGAAGACTTTCCTAGAAATCCTGGTGTTCTCGGTCCTGCTGCGGTCGGGGAGACCATTCACAGAAAACCTATGTGGGGAGACCCGCAATGCTCCCACTATTTTGCAAAATGTAGTGCCACCGAAAGCGGGTTACAGTTACCCTCTGACGTGGTACTCAGCTTCTGAGCCGAAGCCAGGGAGCACTTCAGGAACTCTGACGTGCGTGGACAGAGACTGGCAGGCACGCACATGCTCTCTAGTCACAGGGCACGAAGGAGCCGCTTGAGCAAAGGCACCACAGCTGCAGGGGCTATGAGGGTCACCAGAGGGCAGGCAGGGGTGCAGGAAGGAAGGAAGACAGAGCAGAGAGAGTAATGACCGAGAACAGCACTGAGAGGGAAGGAGAAAAGACATGAAAGAAAAGATGAGAGATACCAAAAGAGGCAGCAAACTAAAAACGATGAAAACCTCACTCTGGCATTTACAGTGTAAAACTTTCAGGGCATTATGAAGTGACAGTTGCAATAAAACAAATAGTGGTGAGTCATCTGGTTTCCAACTTCTGAGTCAAAGGGGCTGTTTCTAGGCAAACTGCAAAGAAGCTCTGCTGCCTGCACCCTTCATGACGCGGATCCCGGCGACAGAGCAGGACCCGGAGCGAGAGCGGGGGTGGGAGCAGGGCTGGCAGCGCTGCTCCCAGTGTCACTGCGAATAAAGACTGTCAAGATTTAAGCCATAGTAATGGAAAGGCTATAAAGGTCTCAGCTATAATGTTCCCTCCGATGGTCCCTGTCATAAAATGCCCACTTTATGTTGCCTACGTGGCCACGACACCCTGAACACTGGCATAGCCGTGCGCCCTGGGAAGGCTGGACCCCAAGTCCCCGACGGGCAGCCAGGCACTCGGCCGCTGGGCTCACCGCCACTGTCCACCTCCGTGAGTGCGTAGTTGTGTGCATACAGGCGTGCACACATACGCACCACAGCATGTTGTGCGTGCCTGCTTCCTGCCAGGAGCTGAGCGGGGAGAACACACACCCCTCCCACAGAGGGTTTAGCAGTGCGCACGGTGCCAAGCACCCACGGCACACACAGGCAAAAATGCACTCAACGCGGCCACGCGAGACCGGGCTGCTCCTACCGCCCCTCACACCCGCGCGAGCCTGGAGACCTGCCAGCGAGGTGCGGCTTCCCCTGCTGTGCCACAGCAAAGCAGGTATGCTGGGGCGCCCATAAGACAGGCACGCCACAGGGGGGCCAAAGCGGGCACCCACAAAGACTTAACTCTACTTGGGCTAAAGCAGACGAAACTGTACAGAAAACCACTGGTTTCAAGAGAACCTTTTATCTGCGCCCGCCACCTACACATCCTAGGCACCAGCAAACTGCAGAGAAAAACAGAAACAAACCGCTTGACATCGCCACTTCACGTCATGCTCGACGTATGTGACAGAGTGTGAGCTAAGACGTGACAACACGAACGCCAGGCCACGCGGAAGGAAAAGGAGGTTTCGTCAGGGAGATGACGCCAAGATTCGAAAAGGCCCCATCTAGCCAAACTCGGGAGGCACTTCCAGGAGGGTCCCTGGGCTCGCCAGGTGGGCAGCTAGTGTGACCACAAACCAGCACGGGCTGCCTCGCTGTTGATCTATAATTGGCGAGTCTGTGATAGAGCTACCAATTACCTCAGGGCCCTGTATTTAGCTCACAGACAAAGGGAAGCAGGGGAGACCAGGTAGTAATGAGTAAGTAATGGCCACTAAAATACATTGTATTTTACTGAGCTGCTCCGGCAGGAAAAGCCATTCGGAAAATAAAAAGTGAAAGAATAAAATAAGCTAGAGAAACTCAATTTTCTTCTCCCTTCCTCCCAAAGCCACACTTAGGATAAAATGAGGTTTGTGCAGGTTAATCCTTATGAGGTAAGAAAAAAATGATTAAATACATTAAAAAAATCAATTGTACATTAAACCAAATCCAGGAACTGCAAAAACAAACACCACCACGTTCCTCAGTTGTATTAGCTCCGCCAGGCAGGGCAGGAGGGGAACCCCCACTGACAGAGCCTGCTGAGGTAATGGAAGAGAAGCAGGAAGAGGGGAGAAAAACAGAGGGGGCAGGGAGGGCGACAGATCTGGATTTCAGTGGAATAAAGTTATTTCTATACATTTACAAGGGAAGAAATAACATGTCTTATCAATGGAAGACCAGGCTGAATTCTTCAAAAATCCAATAGAAATAACAATGATAATGATAACACTGGTCAACAGTGAGATCATAACTGACTTAAAAAGGCCCTAATCTGTAGTATCTTGGTGTGCTGAACATGAATATAACCCTGAAAATTTTTTATTAGCTCTCATTTTGAAGATATTTCATATAATTCATTTTTTGTTTCACCGTGTACATTTATCCAGTAGGACTGCAAAAACATCCTAAATCAGCCTAGAATGATACAATATTGCATCGCATTGCATAATACCATCATGCACACATCATCCAGAGTTGACTGCATCATTTTCTGATGCAATACAATATTACTGCCAGGCAGCTGCTGAAGTAAGCTGACGTCAGCAGTGCACTATAGAAAGCCCTGGCAGAAAGGTTGAACATTGAAAATATTTCAGACTTTGTGCAAGACAGTTTAAGCTACTGTTCCATAGAACTGTTATTATTTTACCCACTGAGGCACAATACAGAACAGTCGTGACTCAAAAGTGCATAAATAGCGTGGACAATTTCTGCTCTATTTTTGAGGAAGTGACATTTGCCAACCAGAAGAAAAGTATCACTTCTCAAGTGAAGAAGGTTTCTCATCTTTACTTCGGATGCAAGGTTGGTGACCAAGACAAGCCTTGGGCCCCGCATATATGCTGTGCTACATGGACAACACAGCTTTCACTGTGGTTAAATGGCAAAAGACCATCCATGCCATTTGCAATCCCCATGGTGTGGAAAGAGCCAAGCAACCACATATAAGATTGTTACTTCTGCTTGGTTCCTCCTCTTTCCGGCGGAATAACGAAGCCAAAGAAGTTGAGAATAGTCTACCCAAACATTCCATGAGCATTGAGATGACCAGTTCAACAACTTGCTGCAGGGTGATGCAAAACAAGCATGGAATGCTTTTCGCCTGGTGTCTACAAACTTTCTTGGGAATGTTAGGGCAGAAAACTACAAGGAACTAGTAGAAGACATGCTGATGCACTATCAGAAACTTGGCTGCACTATGTCTCTAAAGATCCGCTTCCTTCATTCCCATCTGGATTTCTTCCCTGAAAACTGCTATGGTTAAGTGATGAACATGGCGAACGTTTTCATCAAGATATTGCATCAATGGAACAAAGATACCAGGGACAATGGTCCACTACAATGCTGGCTGACTACTGCCGGACACTCCCCAGAGATGCTCCTGAACAGCTGTACAAGAGACAAGCGAAGAAATCTAAGTAGTCTATGACTTGATTTTTTACAGGTATTAACCGTAGGCCTATTACCATTGGCATGCATTTTGTGATATAAACAGCAATTTCTTGCAGATTACAAAAAAAAAACTAGAGCCAAAATTAGAATTTGACTGTCACATTCGTGTTGAGCACATACAAACTGATAAGAAATAACTAATTTTATTTCAGTGATGTGACTTTTGTAAAAATTTGTTGACCAGTGTAATCATTTGATAAACAGAAGTTATAAGCTACCTCACTGTCAAATGATTTGCCGCTATTTCTAGTTATTTCTTCTGTTCATTAGCAGGTTCTATTAACTGTCATTTTTCAGAGCGACAGCGCTAGGAAGGTGCGCTGAAGAGGGGCCTCTGTCTTTGAGGGAGACACCCTGCCTCCCAGCGCTGGACGCAGACCGAAGCCCCAGGAGGAGGAGGGGCCATCGGGGCCTCGCACTCCCAGCTACTCCCAAGCACACCGCACGGACCACAGTGTGGCACCGGGGTACGTCGTGGGGGTCCTGCGTTTGCTGGTTCTGCCCGCCGCCAGCCCTTCTCCTGGGTCACCAGCCGCAGCCACGCATCTGGGGAGATTGGAGCCCCCGGGCACAGTGGGAGCCGCGGGAAGGCTGAGCGCGAGCTCTTCCCAGCGATGGGGCGCAGGCTGGCCCCAAAGTCCAAAAGCACGGGCAGATCCCAAGTTTACACTCCCTGTGCCTGAGTCATTCAGAATTGAAGAAAACTCTCTGAGAGTGGGCAGGGGGACGGGGCGGTGGAGGAAGTGCCGGCAGGAAGCGCAGGTGACCAGCCAGGAGGGTCTTTACCAGGGGTAAAGACAGGTGCCATGGGGAAAGCCGCAGCACCTAAGCATTAGCAGAGTGGGCCCTCCATGGCGAGGAGTCAGATCTGACACAACGATTTCGCTCTCAAAGACGCCTATCTCTCTCCTGCTATCTTCAAAGAGCGAACTCTGCTGCCTTCCCGGAGAGCGAGGGCTTTGTGGCTGCTGATGGGGACGCGGATAAAGGATTTACCTAAGGGGCAGAGAAAGCAGAGATGGAAGCACTGGATACTGTAATTTCTTGTGTGGATTCAGGTGGTTCCCGGAAGACCTGCACCACTTTAGGAGCAAGCGTCAAAGCAAATTGCTCAATTGTGGCGCCTTCCCTCTGCCAGCGGGCAGAACAACAGGCCGCTGCTGCCCCCTAGAAGCTGCCAGAGACACAGCGCCTTGCTCCACAGACAGAAGATGAAAACACCTTATTATCTCGCCTCAGCCACTAACCTGTCATTAGTGAGGTACATGGGTGCAGACGCCTCCTCCCAGCACGAGGAGGCCCCATCACCTGTGAGACGTTAATAGGGGCCTTTTCAGCAGCGAAGGTGCGTGCGCACAAAAGACTCCAAGCGGTGAGCACCGCAGCAGCTCAGGGCGGAGCAGTCACCGCACCGCTCCCCAGCCCACCCCTGGGGTCAGCTCTCAGCCCGCCTACTCCCCCACCTGCTCAGGCCGGACCAGGGACAGGTCGGACTGGAGGGTCTGCACCCCAGTCCTGGGGACCTGACTGCCGGAGCTTGTCTCCTCAACTGAAAGCTGAGGGCAGAGTCACTGTCTCCTGTCCGCTGAGGTTCGCCAAGGACACAAAGTAAACCAGACCGAGGCCAGGGCGACAGGGCAGGAAGCCCTCACACCCTTGTACGCAGAGCGAGTCGTCAGTCAGTTAATTGAAAAATCAGTTGCAGCAGGGAAGGGAAAAGTGGAGCCTACTCCACACACCTTAAACATTCTGCATTAACTGAAAGCCTATAAACGCACAGCCATTTGCTAATCTTTTGATGTGGAGCCAAGACCTTTCCTTTGAGTGCGGGCCCACAGACTGAGCTTCCCAGACAGCTCACAGGAACCCCACCCATAACACACCCTTCGCAATGTTTAAGGCGAAGCGAGAACATCAACCCGAGGAGCAAGTGAAGCACAGATATTTCCAGACTTGCGCGGTGCCCCACGCCGAGCTGCCGCCTCCCACTTGCCAAGCGTCGGGCTTCCTTTCCACAGCTACGCTGACAACACTCCATGTACCACGGGGCCCCTGCTCACGCTAACGGTTCACCTGTCACGGCCCACTGGATGACATCTCCCGATCTGAAAATAAATCCAACTGCCCCCCGGGGCGGGCTGGCCACCTCCTGACCTGCAGAATGGGTGCGGACAGGACTGTCAGGGAGCCAGCCGCTGGGCTTGCAGCCTCGGGGAGCAGGTTCCAAGGCACCCCGGGGAGTGTCAGTACCAGCTCCAGACACTTTAGAAAAACATGTGTTTACTGAAACTGCTACTGCATTTCTCAGCAGACCTGAAAAGGCTCCCCCAAGTACCCACACGACGAAAGGAGCGTGCGGGGAGGGGAAGAGATGTTCGAGAATGCTCACTTCTCCCTTCTCCACCAAAGCCCATCTGCAGGGGACTGTGGAAAACAAAACCGCCTACGCCGATTATGAGCATGAGTGCCTGACTCTCCGGCAGCTCTGCCCACCAGGCCCTGCCCCTAAAGCCCCTCGTGCCCTGACCACAGAGGGCGGAAGGGACACAGAGACGCGGGCCCCTTGGCGGACGCTGCTGAGTGCCACCCCGCAGGTTCAAGAAGCACAAGCGGGGCAGCTGGGCCACCAGAGCTAAGGAAGAGGTGGCAAGGTGGCAGCCTGTCTTCTTGTCAACAGGGGCAAATTATCGGGAGCCCCAGCCCCCCCGGGGGCAGCAAGCGAGCTCCTCTCCGACTCCGAGAGTCAGGGAGTGCCCTGGGTAGATATACCTCTGGAATCACTCAGTGTCGACCCCATCTCTAGACTGTTCAGACAAACTCGTAATGGCAGAGAGAAGATTTGTGGAGCAACAGGCATAAATCTTGGTTATAACTACAAACCATAAAAGAAAGGGGAGCTGGGAGGGGAGAAGGAAGGGAGGCAAAGCCGCCCTCCCCGAAGCACCACTTTATCTTCCTGCGGCTTCTCACAGCTCAGGAGCGGGATGGACGACAAGACCCTATTTTTCAAACTGGCCGGCCTGTTTGACAACGGGCTGAAACAGGGTCAGCTGCCATGATCGGGGGACGTGGAGGACACACGCTGTCCCAGCTGGACGTGCAGGGGGGCGGAGGGGAGTTCCCACGCCGGGGGCTGGAGGGGATTCCCAAGTTGGCCACACGGAACACCCAGCTCCTTTAGGTCACACTGAAAAAGACACTCTAAAGTGAAAATTCTTTCAAATAAGATAAAGAGCGATTTTCAACCAAAGAAAAGCCTTCTGGAAGCCCCTGCCCTGGCGAGAGCCGAGTGCAGTCAGGCGGCCCTCCTGGCAGGCAAGGTGGGGCGAGCGCCCCTTCTGAAAACTGCTGACCCCCCATCCCTGCGCACACATCTGCTGGGGTCCTCAGTTCCCGCGTCTGCAAAACCAGGACGCGGCCCGATCGGGTCCGCCAGCGCCGCGGCTCACAGGGTGGGCAGCGAGTGCGACGTCTTGCTATGAGAGGCAGGAACCCAAAGCATAAACAAAGCTGAGTGACTATTTCAAATTCCATTTCTCTAATTATTACTCCTCAGAGTTTCGATCCATCTAATAATTATTTGTAAAAGGATACGTTAAAACTGAAAAACCACCTCTTCATTTACCTGAAAGAGGAAAGAACTTACAGGGCACCGCCCCGTCTATTCAATAAACCTTCGCAGTCTGTAATAGGAAGGACGAAGGCGGAAGAGCCAGTAATTTCCAAATCAGTAAGTGGCCGAGAGATTACTGAGGAGCCACCCAGAGACAGATGGCCCTTCTCAGGCTCTTCCAGTTCAGCCTCCCCCCACCTGCAGACGGCGGCACCTCAGCACCCTCTCCACGAGGACAGTCCGTGTCAAAAGAGCAAAAGTTCTTTACCAAAGGCTTTCCACTGCCGAAGAGCGGGGAGGGAACAGGGGAAGCCCACACTTTGGTCACATGACAATGTCACCATCAGAACCCCATCCTCGAATACTGACACTTGATTAGGGTCCAAGTTTCTCAGCAGCAGTTGCTGAGAGGCGCCCCAAGACACACTGCCGGTAACAAACAGCTTAAGGGCCCAAATCTGCAGATGATTCACTTTCACAAAGAAATAAACAGCAGAGGGGCCTCTCCGGTGGCGCAGCGGTTGAGCGCTGCGCTGTGGAGCTGTCGGCAGCGGCGACGCAAGTTCGACGCCCGGCCGGGGAGATTCCCACATGGTGCGGCGGACCTCTCCTGCCTCACCCGCTGCTCCCCTCAGCAGTGTATTTCTGATCTGCCTGTTCTGCTACCCACTCTGTCTCTGGTGAACCCTCTCGCCTCCCCACGCCTCTGGCCTGTACCCCAGCTTGTATGTATAAATAAAAAATAAATCTTTAAAAAAAAAAAAAAGAAGAAATAAACAGCAGATTTAGGATTATCCCCAGGACGTCGCCCCTACTCTTCTGCACGCAGTGAACATGCCTGAGTGGGAAACCAGCGGCAAATGACCGCGCCGCAAAGTGGACGCCGTCACCGCAGCCCTCAACCGCCCCGTGCTGCTAAATCATTATGTTCAATGCCCAACAGTGAGAGTCAGCGTACTTCTTTCTTTTTCCTAGAAAAATGACAATTTCTTCAAATTTCTTCATAGCTGGCTGCTGACCCCTGTTCTCGTAAAGCACCTTCATGAATACAACATTAAAAGCAATTTTATTTATCCACGAAGTGCTCTGAATTCTAAAGGCAGGTGTGAGTCCCATGCTGTACGGATGCAGAGACGACACACGTGCCTGAGCGGACAAGACAGGGAGCCGGGGAGCCTCCCCGGTGGCGCAGCGGTTAAGCGCTGCGCTGTGGAGCTGTGGGCAGCAGTGACACGAGTTTGACACCTGGCCAGGGAGATTCCCACATGGCGCAGCAGACCTCTCCTGCCTCGCCCGCTGCTCCCCTCAGCAGTGTATTTCTGTCCACCTGCCTGTTCTGCTCCCCACTCTGTCTCTGGTGAACCCTTTCACCGCCCCACGCCTCTGGCCTGTACCCTGGCTTGTATGCATAAATAAGTAAATCTTAAAAAAAAAAAAAAAGACAGGGAGCCCCGCCTGTGAAGTCACCCTTCAGAAATGTTCTAACGCAAACATGAGAGGCCTCCCTGGTGGCGCACTATGAAGCTATCCAGAGCCACAGCAGCATGAGTTCGAGTTCGATTCCCGGCCAGGGAGATTCCTACAGGGTGCAGCAGACCTCTCCTGCCTCGCTACTGCTCCCCTCAGAAGTGAATTTCAGTAGATCCGCCTGTTCTGCTCCCCACTCTGTCTCTGGTGAACCCTCTCGCCACCCCATGCCTCCGGCCTATACCCCATTTGTGTGCATAAATAAATAAATCTTTGGGGAAAAAAAAACATGAGAGCCCTGTCCACAGTGAGCCCCAGCAGGCACGCCACAGCGCAGAAGCCACAAAGCGCACAGGCAGCAGCGCCAGAGCACAGGCGAGGGGGCGCCAGGAGACGGCGTGAGCGCAGCGGCCCCTGAGCAGCCACAGGCCAGCTCCCGATTCACCCAGACATTAATGACCTTCTGATGACCAACCTCTGGCTAACTGGTTTAAAAACCAAGGAGAAAATCTAGGTGCCCCAAGTGCGAGGCAAAAGGTCCCCAGAAGGACTGAGACCAAACACATGATGCAGAAGGTGCGCCTCAGGGGAAACCGGAAGACCCAGGCTGCAGGATGCAGGAGCCCCCACCAGTGTAACAAAGTGCCGCACTGACCGACGTGAATGTGGCATTTTTCTAAGTATCTCAGTGTGGCAGCATTTCCAGACCTCGTCAACCAGGTCCCTGAGACCAGGGAGAGTGAAACCCTGGAGGAGGAGAGGGCTGCACCCCTGTGTCTGTCTGGGGGCAAGGCCACGGAGACGCACCCTGGATCTGCGAGCAGAGCGCACCCCCCCACCCCAGGATTCGGCGTGCTAATGAGTGTTCATCCAAGGAAAAATAAAGTGGATTTTATACGATCATTTACAAAAACACACTTACTAGAGTTTGGGAATATTTTGGTGGAGGGATACAGGGAAAAGGAGTGAAACAAAGCAACGAAACAAAACCCTCTACCTACACCAAGAAGACAAAGAGGTCGGCCAAAGACTCATCCACCAGAAAGAACCTGGTGTCAGCGAGCACAAAGCGCGAACTGGAGTTTAGCCAAAACCCACAGGAGACACTCAGGGTGGGCGCCAGGCCCTGCAGAACACTGAGGGCTGGCGGCGCTGGAACAAGGGAGCAGGCGTGGAAACGAAACCCTGCCTAGGGCTGACTTCGAATCACCTCAAGTCACAGGACTAAAAGGAATCTCAGAAGGTGACTGAACCCGCTTCAGCATGCAAGCAAGGCATGGACCAAGTCGCTCTCCGAAGACCTGTTCTTAGAGACCCGGAGACTAGGCGGGCGCCCAAGCAGGTGCCAGGAAAACGTGAGTCTGCAGGAAATTTACGGAAGGTTCTGAACCAGTCAGGACTCCGGAGGGCTGTCCAAACTCCTAGGCCTAGGAGTCACAAAGTTCAGCAAAGACAGTAGAAAGAAGGAAAGGTGATCAGCCATTTCACTCTGGCAAAGAGTTTTGTCAATAACAATCACAGAAGATCAACTAGGAGTTTACAGAATTGACCAAGACCGGCCTATTCACCCCTCTCCGGCCCTGCAGGCTTTAGACAGTCAGCAGCTGGCCCACTGATAGGTCAGGGTTGCTGGGCTGGTTTTTGGCAGGGGAGGAGACCTGAAGGGGCAGAAGACAGCACAGTCACTGGCAGGGGGGAAGGGAGAGGAGAGGATAACTCAGGCGTGTGGGTCAGAGATTTCCACACACCACATCTCACAAGAGTCAGTCTTTAAGGTGCAGAGGACAGAACTGACACTCAGGCCCTCCTTCCCAGCAAATAAAGCAAAACAATAAAGCAGACCCCAAATGTCGATGTCATTTGCACCTAACTAACGACTCAATGGAGCCTCTTCTGTCCTAACTTACTTTTTTAATAAAGGGCAAAATTACGCCAAAGTGGTCATCTAGTTCGGGAGACAAGATTTGCCTTCAGCAGGCCATGCTCAGCCCTTTCCGTGGAGAAAACAGGCAGCTTCCACTAAGGAATTTTATGGAAAATACCCAGTCGGTTAAAAACAAAGCCAAAACTTGACAGGGTGTTCCCCCAACACAGAACTCTCTGGTCCCCGAGACCTGGCTTTAAGTTTCACACACACCATCATGAAGCCCTCCCCACTGTGCCCCAGCAGAACTGGCCTGCTCTGAGGAGAGCCTCTCAGTCTGCCGGCGACTCTGCTCTCTGCTGAAGGCACAGTCTTGTGTTGCTCGTGTTCCTAGCGTTTCACGGTACAAATGCCTTTTCTTCCCCAAGTAAAATATATAAATTAAGAATTAATTCTCGAGAATTACTTGAGAAAGCAGCTTAGTGTTACTCTTCCACCGTCTGATCCTCCCGAGCGCCAGGGGCAGCGAGGCGCCCCACCAGAGAAGCCGCCCCGCGTGGAAGGGTGACTCAGGCTGAGCATCGTGGGGCTTTTCAAGTGTTGGGGGACTACCCCCTGGCCTCTGCAGCACCCCGTGACTCTCGCCCAGCCTGCTGCCCCTGCACTTCAACTTGTCCTGCCACACGAGCAGGCTCCTCTGCCCGGCACCCTGCCTCCGCCACCCCCAAAAGGCCGAAGCAGCTCACACAAGACCACAGGACTCGGCTGGTGCCCTCATTTAATCAGGCTGCCGCAAACAGTTGGCCAAAAGCAATAAGGCCATGACTGAGAGACTGTGGGAGTTTAATATAAAAAAATTAATAAAAAAAAAGAAGGGAAGGAGAGAGGGTCTACCTTTTAATAGGGCCCTAATTACCCAACTCACAGGATCAGCCCAAATGAGATGGGAGTTTATTTCGGGGTTTTTTTTAATTATTGTTTTTTTATATATATATAAATTGCTGCTGTGTGTTTTCTTTCCTCTGAGCAATTATGCAGCAAGTACGTAAAGAGGGGAAAAAATATTAATTAAATATAAGGTAATTGTAGAGTTGGCCTGGAGAGAATGAGTCTGAACTCTGGACTACTAGGGTTTGAAGACTGCTCGGGGCCTCCCAGAAAAGAAAGAAATAAAAATACAACCCACCAACAAGCAGATGCACAGGGCAGCAGGGAAAGAGCAGAGTCCAGAAACAGCAGTACGGGGCCTGGGGGGGGGGGCCCAGACACCCAGAAACCAGCCAGGCTGCAACTGCCCCGGCTCACTGCTAGGGGGACCCCTGACTGCTGACCGGATCCAGTCCTGGGAGCGAATCACGGAATGGATGCACTGGCGTTTAAAAAGAGACTGAGGAAATAAAGGACTTTAACCCAAAGCCAGCGCCAAGCCCAGCCTGAGGGCGCGGGGCAGGCCCGGAAGCGCTCGCACCCCCCATCGACGGGACCGGCAAGGCGAGGCCTCCCGCAGCTACACAAAACCATGACCTTGGAACAGCCCAGGCAGCACCAAGAGAGAGGAATGAAGTGCTTGCCAGGGTGGTGGGGATGAGCTGTAAGTGGTACCAGCAGGGGCTGTGACCAGCAGCGCGGCCCCAGCAGACCAGCCGGGCAGGTGCACCCTGTCTTTCTACAGTCAAATCCAGCGAGCCTCTGCCTGGGGAAGGCTAGAACCTGGCCTTGCTCATACCAGCTGAGGCTCTGGCGCCACCTCCTCCACTACTTCCAGAAGGAAAGGGAGGCAGAGAGGTGAAACTACAGCCTCCCTAAAACTAGAGCCCAGAGGCACACCCCTCATCCTGCTGTAGCACCCAAGGAAGAGAGAGCCTGGAAGCTCAGCTGAAAGCTGGTCCCTCCACCAAACGTATCTGATGTGCCCTTCGGCCCGGCGACAGCACTTACAGCAGGCCCTGAAATGCAGCCCAGAAGGAAACGGGCAGGCAGCTGGGGTGGGGGGGCGAGCTCAGCCCTCAGAGCAGAAGCCCGACATCCTGAAGACGACTGTCTCCAGGCCTGCGCTGGCCACTTCCCCTTCAGCAGGGCCAGCGGGCCTTACTGGTGGCCCATGCCAAACCTCATTACGGGCCAGGCAAAGACGGAGCCCCCTCCTCCACCAGTTCTTCAAAGGCCACCGGAGGCGCTCTCCCCCAGGGGCTGACAATGGCGACAGCAGGCAATCAAAAAGCAAGTTGGTCAGGCCCAGCAACCTCCTCCCTCCAGCTCAGCCTGCAAAGGTTTCAGGCCTCTGACTAATTACTATTAATCAACAACAAACAAAGTGGGGTGGATGCTTCCAGAAAAGACCAGGCTTTACTCAGCAGAGAGCTCACTAATCCCCCACATGCTGGAAAAGCAGCCGGAAGTCACCTGTGAGCTCAGGCTCCGCACAGCACTGACTTTTAAAGGAACACAACCGATGTAAAGCCACAGGGCCGCGAGGTTTCTGACGCTCACGGAGCATTTCGATTATTAGAAAATGCTACCATAGATCTTGGGTACTTACCAGCGGCTCTCGAGGCACCGCATTTTCACTTCCTGGAGTAGAGCTCGGCTGCAGGAAAAACAGAAGCAAAAGTAAGATCACAGCGCCACCCACTGGACAAACACGGAGCGTCTCCTGGCACCACCCACAAACACCCCTCACGTGCCTCTGGCTCTTCCAGGTGCAGTGCTGTCCAAGTGGGCTACCTGGAAGACGCAGCCAAGACTGAGCTCAGCACTGGGCAGGTAGAGATTCTGGGTTCCCAGTCGGAGCACCTCAAGAAGGCAGTTCGAGCAGACCCAACATCAGCAGCCGAGAAGGCTGCGGACCATCCCAAGACCTGCGCAGCAGGTGACAGAATCCAGGGGAGAGGCTTGACAAAGTGGGGGAGATACTTCCTTTCTGCCATCCCCCCAACAAGAGCAGAGCCAGCGTGGAGGAAGAGATCCAGCCACAAGGGGGCTCCCCTCACTCATACTCGGGATTGTCCAGGCATCTATTTGGGGCCAAGAAGTGAGTGAACGACATGGGTTCCTATTTGTCACCGGTCACAGGGGCTCACGGCGGCGACCAGCCCACGCAGTAAGCAAGCCGGCTTAAACCCTTTGGGGAAGTGGCAGGATGACAGGCAGGGCAGGGCCTAGCCCCAGCTCTGCTCTGGACCTCCCCCTCCCCCTGCCCCTGGCCTTCAACCCTGGGTTATCTTGCCAAACTCAGAGGGAAAGACAGAGACAGGCAGACTCAGGAAATTCACAAATCTCCAGAAGAATAAAACAAGTAGTGTGAGAGTTATGACTAGTCCACTGACATCCAAGTCAATTTCCAATTATCCGCAGATAATATCCAGACAAGTGCAGCCAATCTGTGGATCCAGGACCAGCCTCCACTCTCCTTCCAGTCAGTCCCGACGGCAAGTGCCGGGCCTCTGAGCGAAAACAGAGGTGGCAGAGAAAAGGGACCGGTCTGCAGAGGGTGCCCGAAGAGTTCCTCACACCCACCGGCCACCACGGGGCTGGCAAGAGCACAGCGGCAAGGATTCTGCAGAAAGGCCCCGACCTTGTCACCCAGTGTCCTATCTCAAGAGCCTCTTCTTGTCCTGGGACATCCCAGGAAATCCGAGCAGGGTCGCCCCCTCCACCACCACCATGCTCCCGAGCTCCAGGCATCAAGCAGCTCCGCATCCAGCCCGCCAGCCCAGACCTGAGTTCGACGCCCACCGCCTTCCCGCCAACGCCGACCTCACGAGCCGCACAGCACGGTCATGACCCTCTCCCGCCGCCAGGGTGCGCCACAACCTCCCACCGAAATATGCAAACTAGAATCCAAAGCTCCTGCTCCGTCACATGCCAGAGCTCACTCACTAGCAAGTCCTGCCTACTTCTCTCCCAAACAGCCACAGAAACAGCCGGCCCGCTCCTCTCCATCTCTACTGCCACCCCTTGAGTCCAAGCTTTCAAAATCTCCTGCCTGGACCACTGCAACAGCCTTCCGGGCGGTTCACCCGCATCCACGCTGGCTCTCTTCCAATTCGTGTTCCACACTGCAAGCAGCCTATCGTTTCAAAACGATGACCTGTTCCTCTCATGCCCCCATCCCACCCAGGGAACGACGCCGACCCTCAAAGAGAAAAGCCTCCCCAGGCGTGGCCTGCGAAACCTGGCACCTACTCTGCATACATTTCCGGGTTCTGGGGCACCGCATTCCCCAGCTACACGCCCAAGGACACGCTTGCCTTTGCTCCCTCTGACAACGGGACTCCGCACTCCCACGTGCAGTTGTCTCCCCTCTGACAACGCAGCCCGCCCATCAGATCTCTGCCAAGCCCCTTCCTCGGGGAAGCCTTCCTCCAGACAGGCACGACAGGTCCGCCACCCACCAGCACCGTGTTCCTCCTGCAAAGATGGGCAGAACTGCCACTTTACTTGTGTGCTGTGCCTGACTGGTGCAAGCTCCAGTCAGAGAGCCCGCAGGAGCAGAAGCCAACCGTGGGCGCTGGCTGCCGGGCCGCACTGGCGCAGAGCAGGCCTTCCGCTCTCCGTGCTGTGTAGGAATGCAGGGGCAACGAAGAGGGGAGCCATGGTTCTAGGCCAGCCGGATGGACGACACACACAAGTTCACTGTCTTCCTGAGGACTCCCTTCACGCCCTTCGGGAAACACTAGGTGTATTTATGTTGCCCTTTAGCTCTCGCAAGGAAACTGAGGCAAGGCGGACTTCATGACGTGCCTGTAACGGCTCAGCCAGCAGCTGGCCCCTTGGGATCTGAACCCTTGCTTCCAGTCAAGTGCCGGGTTGTGTTTGGGCCACAGTTCACTAAGCACCTAAATGCTACCCCACAAATAATAACGTGGGTTTTTTTTATTAGATGAAACTAATGCAAACAGCTTTAATATTCAGGAAGTCTCCTGACTTAACCCCAAACTTGCTTTCTGAAATACAACTAATCACGTGAATCACCTTCACCGAGGAACTTCCCTTATAATTAGTTCATCTCTCGAATAGCTGGTATTTGCCAGAGGGGAAACTCTAAAGAGTAAACGTGCCAAAGCCATCTCTTCCGTCGTATACCCCTTTGGTGCCTTTTCAAACTCAGTCCTATCGGTGCACTCTACTTTAAAATTTTTTAATTAAAAATAAAAAGGAATCTTCTCTGTCATCCCAACATTCAGTGCCCTCTGGCTCAGGGGGCCCACCGCTAGTCCAAGTGTGTAAGAAGCACACCTGCTTGTGCATACCCCCACAAGGAACGTTTAGACCGCCAGACTCTCCAAATTCTCTGTCTTGGCTTCCCAGAGCCTCCTGGGTCTCAACACACTGAAGAGAGAGCTCCGCGCGCCACCTTGGGCCTGCTGAGGAGCAGTCGCTCACCGTGACCAGCTCCCCCCCGCGGTCCACGGTCGGCCAGACCTTAGCAGTGAGCCAGACCTTACGCGCAAGTCAGGAACTGCCCAACACTGACTGCATTCTAGATGATTCTCCAGCACATGCTGAAATATCTGCCGTCTACAATGGACCGTCCCCCATTTCCTGCTTAGTGGTCTTCCGAAAACTGTCTCTTGACCAAATCACCTTCATCCTCACTCCTCTGCATGTTTACTTCCCTGATGATTTCCAGGGACCTTCTTCCCTGGGTAACTAGCTCACTGCCTCACTTTCGCTCTTCCCCCTCGATGTTACGCTCCTAGGAGATTCTTTAACATCCCATTGAAGACTGGTCTTTAGCACCTAGGATATCACTGGCTCTCAACACGTACTGAATTAAATTTTTAAATTACAGCATGAGCCCAAATGAAGCAGGCAGAAGACCAAGCAGTGTCATTCCCCTGGGACGTTTCCCCGGCACCCTAACACACACCTGGCCTACCCGCAGCACAGCGCTGTGGCCGAGGGCTCAACCAGGCCAGGTCCACTCCCGGGGATACTGGGGAATGCATGGCGGTGTTTCTGGCTGTCTCCAAGGCCAGGGAGTCTCACTGGCATTTGGAAACCTGAGAGGCCAGGGGCCTCCCTGGTGGCGCGAGGGGTTGTCTCAGCACTATGAAGCTGTCCACAGCCACTGCAGCACAAGTTCGATCCCCGGCCAGGGAGCTTCCCACACGGCACAGCAGACCTCTCCTGTCTCCCCGCTGCTCCCCTCAGCAGTGACCCCATTGCTCCCCTCAGCAGTGACTTCAGTAGATTCGCCTGTTCTGCTCCCACTACAACATAAGTTCGATCTCCGGTGAATCCTCGCACCACCCCACACCTCAGGCCTACACCCCAGTTCTTATATGCATAAGTAAATGAAACTTAAAAAAAAAAAAGCTGAAAGAATTTGTCAACAGTACATTTACACAATATAAGAAATGTTTTCAAAAGTACTCTCTGTAAAAGGAAAACAAAACAAGATCGGAAATTTGGATCTACATTAAAAAGAACGATGTTGGAAACAGTAAATATGTTGGTAAATATAAAAATCATTTTAAATTTTTTTCTAATTTAAAAAGATAATTTATAGGTACTGTGGGGTTTATGACATGCAAAAGTAAAATCTGACACTAACAGTAAAATGGTTGACAGGGGACAGAAGCACTGCCCCTCTAGGTCCTTGCATTCTGCGTAAGAATTGTATAATATATTGGGCCTCCCTGGTGGCGCAAGGTAGTATGTCTCAGCACTATGAAGTTATCCGCAGCCACTACAGCACAAGTTCGATCCCCAGCCAGGGAGCTTCCCACAGGGCGCAGACCTCCCCTGCCTCGCCCACTGCTTCCCTCAGCAGTGGATTTCAGTGGACCCACCTGTTCTGCTCCCTACTCTTGTCTCTGGGGAATCCTCTCACCTACCCCACCCCCACACCTCTGGCCTACACCCCAGTTCTTATATGCATAAATAAGTAAATCTTAAAAAAAAAATTGTATAATATCACTTTAAAGTAGACCAAGATAACTTAAAGTAACATACTATAAACCTTGGAGGCAATCACTAATAAACAACAATAACAAGGGCCTCCCTGGTGGTGCAGCAGTTGAGCGCTGCGCTGTATTTCTGATCTGCCTGTTCTGCCCCCCCGCTCTGTCTCTGGTGAACCCTCTCGCTGTCCCACGCCTCTGGCCTGTACCCCAGCTTGTATGTATAAATAAATCTTTTTTTAAAAAAAGATTAAACAACAATAACAAAACTAGATGTACAGCAAAACCAACAGAGATTAAATGAAATCCTAAAACATATTTCAATCCAAAAGAAGGTAAGAAAATAGGGTTTGCCAGAAACACATATCAAACAAAAAGCATCTGATAGGTGAAAGTCTAAGGACGGAAAAGGCCCATCACGCAAACACCAATCATAAGAAAGCTGAGAGGCACTATTAACCTCAGGCAACTTCAAAAAAAAAAAAAAAGCCAGATATCACCAGTGATAAACAGACATTCCTCTGTGTGTGTGCGCATACAAGAACTGGGGTATAGGCCAGAGGTGTGGGTGGCTGGGGTGGTGAAAGGATTTACCAGAGACAGAGTGGGGAGCAGAACAGGCGGATCCCCAGCTGAGGGGAGCAGCGGAGAGACAGGAGAGGTCTGCTGCGCCCTGTGGGAAGCTCCCTGGCTGGGGATCTAACTAGTGCTGCAGTGGCTGGTGATAGTTCGATAAACTTTAACCCCTGCACCACCAGGGATGCCCAATAAATAGACATTTCAAACAATAAAGGAGTTAAGTCAATCAAGAAGACATAATAATAACCCTGATAAGGCTGCACAAATAACAATTTCAAATGCATGAAGCAAATCATCGTTAAAAAGACAGGATGTTCTGCTCTCCGCTCTGTCTCCGGTGGATCCTCCCACCCCTCACACCTCTGGCCTACACCCCAGCTCTTGGATGCATAAATAAAAAAATCTTTTTTTAAAAAGACAGATGAATCCACAGTTACAGTCAGACACTTTACGAATCATCTCTCCTTAATCAAAAAGCCAGTCAGAAAACAGAAGGCCAAAGCAACCCCATCAGCAACACGGCCTGGCGGACGGGGGACCAGCATCACACATCGTAACCTCTCGGAGTCGAGGAGAATCACCAAGATGGAGTAGAAAACACCTCTCAAATTTAGAAGATCTGAAACCACAGAGTATGAAACAAATACAAATACAGAATCTGTATTTGAATTCTCTGATCACAACAGGATAAAACTAGAACTCAATAATAGAAAAAGTCTGGAAAAGCCTCAAATGTTGGGAAATTAAACAATAAACTTCTCAATAATCTATGGGGTCACAGGTGAAAACACAGAGGAAATCAGAAGATTCTGAACTGAAGGAAATGAACACAAAGGACCTAATTTGGGGACTGCAACTAGAGCAGTGCTTGGGGAGAAAGTTACGTGGTCCAAACTATAGACTTTAGAAAGGCCGCTTTTTTGAAAAATGAAAGCAAATGAAACCCAAAGTAAATAGCTGAAATAAATCATTAAAAATTACAAACAATAGAGGAAAATCAATGGAATGAAAGCTGGTTTTTTGGAAAAGAATATTAAGGAACCCTCCAGGCTCAACTGATGAGTACAAGACACTCATTTCCAATAGTAGGAATGAAAAAGGGGAACTCACTGCACCTACTACAAACATTTAAAAGATAACAAAGTTATTATGAAAAACTTTAAATCAACAAATTTGACAACTGAAATTAAAAGAACGCAATTTTTTTATTTCTGGCGGTGAACAATGAAAAATAAAACAAATAAGGCCCTCCCTGGTGGCCAATGGGTTAAGTCTTAGCGCTATCACACTATCACGACACATCGGCCTGAGTTCAATCCCCAGCCAGGGAGATAACACACTTAGCATGCAGCAGACCTCGCCTGTCTCCCCGCTGCTCCCCTCAGCAGTGTACTTCAGTAAATCTGTCTATTCTGCTCCCCACTCTCTCTCTGGTGACTCCTCTCACCCCTCGCACCTCTGGCCTGCACCCCAGTTCTATGCAAAAAGAAACAAAATGGTAAAAAAGGGAGACTTTTTCCTATTTAAAAAATAAATAATAAGGACAATTCATAATTATTACAGCAGGCAAAAGGCAAAAACAAGAAATATTTAGAGAGAAATTTAACAGAACGTGTGCTGACTACATACTTAAAGCTACGAAACACTACTGAGAAAAATCAAAGATGTACATGGAAACATACATTACGTGGATGATTAGAAGATCACTGTTAAGACACCAGTTCTCCCACAAATTCATCTGTAGTTTCCACACAATGTCAAAAGAGTTTCAAGGTTTTTGCTAAGAACTGATAAGCTAAGTCTAAAATTTATAGAGAGCTGCAATGACCAGTGCTAAATTAACTGCGAAAAAGAACTAAGTCAGAAGACGCCTCTAGCTGATTTCACTCCTCTATAAAGCTGCAGAATTCACTGGCATTAGGACAGACATAGAGATCAATAAAAGAGAACAGTCCAGAAACTGACCTATGTAGACACATTTTTTTTACAAAGGTGGCAAGAATTCAATGGACAAAGAGCAATCTGCTCAACAAATGATGATGGGACAACTGACATCACACGGGGGAGTGAACTCTGCCTTCACCAACAAGTGCCAAAGATGCTCACCGTTATTAGTCATCAAATGTGCAAATTTCACACAATGAAATACCAGCACACACTCACCAGAATGGCTGAAATTTAAAAGACAGGCGATGGTAACACGTGTATACGAGGGGCAACTGAAACTCACACTGCTAGCGGGAATGAAAAGCAGTACCACTTTGCAAAATACTAAGGCAATTTACAAAAGCTAAATAAATACACACTTGCCATATGACCCCACAAGGCCACGCATAGGTATTTACAAGGAAAGTGAAAATATATGTACACACGCGTGCGCCCACACAGGCAGGAGCTCAAACTCGAAGCATTCAAACTCGAGCTCAAACTCCAGCATCCCAAGAGCTGTACCCAGGACCTTGTGTTGCCCCACGAGTGCGAGCAGGTTCCATGGCTTACTTCTGGCCAGCAGCGCACGAGCACGGAGGCAGGACCCAGGGAACCGCACGCATGTGGTTACAACACACCAAGCGGCACGTCCCTTCTGCTGAAGCACTCTCTCCTTGCTAGTTCTAGGGAAGAGTTGAGGCCATATTGGGAAGACCCAAGTGGTAAGCTGAGCGCCTCGGTCCGCAGTGCCATCAGGAACTGCCAGCAGAGCTCGGAAGCAGCTCCAAACTGGGGACTGACTCCCGACCCACAGAAACCATGGACAATAAAGGTGTTTTAGCTTCCAGTCTGGGGTAATGGTGTTAGGCAGCAATCACTAAAATGTCCATCAGCTGTGCAATAGCCACACAGTACACTACTACTCACTAGCAAAAACCACTGACTAGCAAAAATAAATCCTGACACACACAGTAACACAGAAGAATTTCACAAACATTCTGAGCAAAAGAAACGAGACAGAAGAATACATACACTAGGAATTCCTAGGAATTTCTAGGAAGACAAATGCAAATCAGAGTGGTAGAATGCAACTCAGCTTTCCTGAGGCCAAAGGCTGCTCCCCAGGATGCAGCACCAGGGGACACGTAGGGACACTGGAGTTATTCTGATTTTGTGACTGTGGTGGTGATGGGAAAGGCCTGTACATTCACCCCAAAACTCATGAAACTGGCAACAACACACCCTCTGCCATGTCAGTGACATCTTTGTGTACAAGGAATTTGTCACTCAACAAGATACTAAATCTGAAGTGTTAAAAATATTAGCAAAGTTGCAAAGAAAGCAAGTAGTTTAGGGGCCTCCCCGGTGGCACAACGTGTTACGTCTCAGCACTATGAAGCTATCGGCAGCCACTGCAGCATGAGTTTGATCCCCGGCCAGGGAGCTTCCCACATAGCTCCGCAGACCTCTCCCGTCTCCCCGCTGCTCCCCTCAGCAGTGTATTTCAGTGGATCCACCTGTTCTGCTCCCCACTCTGTCTCTGGGGAATCCTCTCACCACCCTCCGCCTCTGGCCTACACCCCAGCTTGTATGCATCAATAAATAAATCTTTAAAAGAAAAATAAAAAAGCAAGCAAGCAGTTTAGAACAAGTTCTCCTGACAATGGAGAAATCTCCCAGACCACACCTCAACCAAGCTATCAAACATGCTTGCTCACGGGACAAACTGGTATCCCCTGCCTCCCAAATATGCCCTCCCCCCCACCCGGACACACCACCACCCTCACAGTATTCTGGAAACTACACTAGCCGGGACCTAGCCACGAGGAAACAAAGGGGACAACTTAGAGGTGAGCACGGGAGAGGTGCTTAAGCACTGAGAGCCAGGAGGATCCCACAGCAGCCTGATGAGATTGCCCGAAGGGGGAATCGCCTAAGGTACTGAGAGGAGAGTGTTTAACAGCAAACCGACGGCCGAGTGTGTCCACACATGACAACCGCTGCGCTTGGCAGTGGTGACGCACTGTCGCTGTCCCCAGTGCGGAGACCCTCAATGCGCTGCAAGAATGCAGACACACGTTTTGATGTTTACGTAACACAGACAGACAAAATTAATCTATGGATCTTAAGTCTAGAGAGGCACAATCCAGCCTTTGGGGGGATGGACAGTGACAGGAGGGACAAGAGGGGGCTCCTGAGGCGGGAGTAATGATGGATTTCTTGATCTGAACTGATCATGTGTGTTCACTTTATGAAAATTCAGCAAGCTGAACACCTAATTCATGTACTTCCTGGGTATGTGTTAAACTTGAGCAAAAAGTTTTTTCAAAATGTTTTCAACTAGGGGCCTCCCTGGTGGCACAAGAGTTTCAATCTCAGCACTATGGAGCTGTCCGCCACCACTGCACCACAAGTTTGATCCCCAGCCAGGGAGCTGACTCACAGGGCTCCCCACTGCTCCCCTCAGCAGTGTACTTCAGTGGATCTGCCTGTTATGCTCCCCACTCTGTCTCTGGTGAATCCTCTCACCCCCTCCCACACACCTCTGGCCTACACCCCAACTCTTGTATACATAAATAAATCTTTAAAAAAAAATAAGAAAAAAAAATGTTTTCAAACTAGGGAATTATTCCGGGTTAAAGCAGACTACAGAGACAAATCAATGTAATCCCTATTTCTTTATTGGATTCTGATTTGTATTGGGGAAATTTGAATGTGGACTGCATTATTAAATAATATTATTTGATCAACCCTAAACTTCTTGTGTGATAATGCTATTGTGGTTATGTAGGAAATAACCTTATTTTTATAAGAGAAAGGTGAAATACCTCGATGTCTATAACTTACTTTAAATCCTTCCCTAAAAAGATACATAGACCAGGACAACGCAAATTCAGCAAAATGTGAAGTACGTATGGCAGTTTTATAGTTCTCTTTTCTACAGGCTGGAAATTTTTCGAAATAAAAAACTGAGGGGGAATAACATCGTTTGTTTTTGTTATTCAGTTGTTATTCTAAGAATTCAACAGACTTCCAAAACTGCACATAGAGACTTGGAAAAGGAAACTAACACTCACAGAGCACTTACTATGCACCAGATGCTCTTAACATCTTGATCTCAGTCGATGTTCACAGCAACCCTGTAGGGGCACTCCTACTATTCCCATTTTACAGAGGAGAAAACTGAGTCTGAGGGAAGCAACAAGTCCAATAATAGTGCCTGCAGGAATTCAATCCCAAATCTGTCGGCATGCCTCTCCACTCTGTAATATCCTCACTGTCCTCTTCAAATGTGCCCCCTTCTGTGTTTTCTCAATACAAAATCTATATCCAGGGCCTCCCTGGTGGCGCAAAGGGTCAAGTCTCAGCCTATGAAGTTATTCGCAGCCACTGTAGCACGAGTTCGATCCCCAGCCAGGGAGCTTCCCACATGGCGCAGCAGACCTCTCCTGCTCCCCTCAGCAGTGTACTTCAGTACACCTGACTGTTCTGCTCCCCACTCTGTCTCTGGTGAATTCTCTCACCCCACACACATCTGGCCTGCACCCCAGCTCTTGTATGCATAAATAAATAAATCTTTTAAAAAAAAGAGAGAGAGATCTGAAATCTACCCTGGGTAATAATACTCAATATTCAATAATTGTTTAGACAGACTGAACCATGCCTCTGCTCTACAATGAAGATGGAGAAGCTGGTGGGAAAGTAGAGAAGTAGGGGTAACACTTCCTGTGGGCCTTAACAGTACAGACGAGAAGGGACTTTGTTGAGAGGCTGGCCATACAAAACAGTAACGTGGAGTAAAAAGGACAAAAATATGAAGCGAGAATTGGAATGCCAATAGACTGTCTTTAAAATAGACTAAAAAGAATATACACTATTATGAAAATCTAAAAGTCATGAAGGATGGCTATGATAAACTTTACATTTAAGGTGTTCCTTCACCAAATTTTAAGGAAATTAGTTCAGATCAAAGAACTTTAGTGAACTGGTTGGTGGGCAACATCTGAGAAATCATATCCCAAAAGATGTTACAATGGAGCCTGAGAAAAAAATGTAGTTTGTGAGGGAAAATTCAGAGTTTATCAAACAAATAATACATAACACACGATGCCAGGCACTGTTCTAAAACAAGTTAACTCATTTAATGCCTGCATAGCGATGCTATGCAAGAGGTGCTAATTTTATTCCTGTCTTACAGATGAAGGGTCTAAAGCCACAGAAGTAACTTGTCCAAGATCACAATACTAGTAAGCAGTGGGGCTGAGCGTCTAAGCCAGTTTTTCCTCTGCTCTACATCGCTTCTCCAAAGGGAGAGAGGGTCAGTCATTCACCCTGAGTCTTTCGACATGAGAGAGAATGCCACCAGGACAACTAACAAACTTTCTGAGGTGGACTACTGGCTCAGCTCCACAAGTCTAACGTGGAGCTTCTCACACACAAACCAGGTTTGGGGGAATTATGCCAACAGTTCTTTCCTTCTGCTTTGACTGGAGAAAAAGGACCCCAGGTTCCCCACCAAGACTTGAAAATGAAGTGACAAGCAGTGGAGGAGGCGCTGTTCCACCTCAAAGGTGTGCACATGAAACTTTCTGTTAGTCAGTGACAGAATTTGGCACGAAGAGTTGAAGTTTTCTCCAGCTGCCAGTGCATTCTGATGCAATCCCCTCTCTACCACCTTTGGAAAGGAGGGCAAAGGAGCAGCAGCACTGAAAACCAAACAAATGCTGACTAAGCCCCCTTAAAAGACCTCAGATCCTTCCCACGTGGACAGAGAGGTCAACTTGCAGAACCACTGGCTCCCAGTGCCAAGATTTCCAGTCCTCTCCACAGCACTTTCAAATTATGTCCTAGAAGAATCAGGGACTGAAGGCACCCTTTAATTCCAGCTGGAGGGCATGCCTAGCAGTTCAGAGAGGCCCAGACTCTGAGGAGCCTCAGCATCTCAGCAAGCTAAGTGGGGGAGAACAAGAAAGGATGGTGCCCCTCACTCCAGAACTGCAGACAGTGAGAAGGGCAGAATCAGCAGAGTTATTCCCCATGATTTACAATCCAGGCATCTTCTTTCTGAGTCATTCACACAACTAACGGAAGCTGGTCTGTGGAACACACAACTCCTTTGAATGCCATTCCTGTAAAAGACTTATGATGAAGAATAAAAAGGTAAGAATCACTAAGCAGTGGTCTTCTGCGTAGGAAAAAAGCAAACTATTGGTAGGCGGCAGAAAGTCCCACAGGTGTTTGAGGGAGGTGAGGGAGTGAAGTCCAGGTTGAAACCACTTTCTTTTTCCTCTGCCTAATCCTAACTAAATTTAAACCTGCTGCTAACGAAAGGAGTCACACACACCTGGATTCAAATTCAGATGCAGCCAAGCACACTGATTGGGGCTGATCCTCAGATCCACTTGGGGGAAATGGCAATTATGCCCTCGTACTTCATAAAGGCGGAGGGAACATTAAAAGACAGAATCGTAATTGATCCCGCACGTGATTGCAAACACAGTAAATGAAGGTACCTCTTACCCTCTTCACTCTCACCCCACCTTTGGACCCCCTCTCACACCCCCAGAGGCTTTAGCATCCACTGCTTCCTGGCAACAGACACAGATACAGGCATGAGCCCTGGTCCTGGGGGGACAGGGGCGGGGGGGGGGGGCAAACTCTAAGAAGCACCAGCATCTCAACAAGCTAGGTGGGGGAGAACAGGAAAGGAGGGTCCCTCCTCACAGGGCACTCCCAGTGAAACAGGGGCGGACTGGGCAAACTCCAGAACTGCAGACAGTGAGAAGGCCAGAATCAGCAGAGTTATTCCCCATTATTTACAATCCAGGGACTGAATCTGTAGCTAAAAAGCAAGAGCAAAGGCCTTGGCCGAGAAAATCAAACTCTGGAAAGCAAGGACGGAACCTCCACCAAAAGCGAGGCGGCATCTGTTGTTCACAGTGAGTCCCCCTTCCTACCAACGCACCGAGAGGGTCCGAGGACACTTCCTCCCCTCCAACTTGGCCGGAAAAGCAAAGAGGTGACTAAAGACGCAGAGGCTGGCAGTGGGGCCACCCCGGGAGGCTGCGGCTTGGGCTGGGGCAGTGGGAGCCCAGATGGAGTCAGGCCCCTCCCAAGGCGGGGTAGCCGGGAACGCCCGAGTCTCTCACCCCTTCTCCTCAAACCCCGGCCCTTGCAGCTCAAGGTTGGGGCTTCTCGAGGGTCCCGCCACTGTCCTCACCAAGCTCAAGTAAGAGACCAGGGGTCGGCCTGCGGGAAGTGGGGTCCTGCGGGCGCCGCCGAGCCCGGGAGCCCCAGCTCGGGAATGTGGTCCAAGAGGGGTCACCAGGGGAGGGGCCAGACGCTGAGGACCTGGGGAGGGGAGGGTCTCGCAAGGGGACCAGAAGTCTGGGCTCCCGTTTCGGAGGCTCGGGGCCCCGAGCTGACTCCCAGCCGAGCTCCTAGTGCCCCCTCCATCCGGGGTCCTCGACACCGCGGCGGGGCAGCCCCACTCCCCATACCTGGTTCGGCTGCTCTGCCTGCTCCGAGGACGCCATCTTTCTGAGGCCAGACTAATCTATCGCTGCCGGGCGAGGCTTCTCCCAAGCGCCCCCGCTCTCGCTCTCCCGTCCAGACTAAAGTAGCCGAGCTGAGCCTGTCGATGGGAGTCTCTGAGGGCGGACGGAGGAATCCCGGTGCCCCGGTCACCTGGCAGGATTTCCATGAGGTCTCTGCGTCCCAGGAAGATCCGAAGTCTCTCCTAATGCGTCTAATTCTTAATGAAGTCAGTCTCTGCCTCTCCGCATAGTGTTGAATGAATGAATAAATGAGGAGACTCTTGGAAATTCATAGATCAGGACTATTTGTTGTCCATTTGTCAGGCACTTCGACCACACACACAACACACACACACACCACATACACCACACACACAGAGAAGGGGCTTTTGGGGGAGGAAGAGCTTCTACGAACCATAGAAGCGGCTGAGATATTTAAGCTAAATGTGAAATTACCCGAAAGACTTGCATAGGTTGGAACTGTCAGTTCATATTGTATGTGTTTTGATCAATTATGGAGTAGTCAAACACTAATTTAAATGCCTACCCTTTTAAAAATGAGATCATATCTGATTTTCCTTCCTAAACAAAATAAGAAAGGTACTGATCCTGAATGAATATGAACTGACTTTTTTTTTGACGTAGCATGCCCCCTTTTAAGCGAGGAAACTTTTTGATTTTTTTATTATTTTAATCTTAAATGTTCTTTTTTTCAGTGAGGGGAGAGACAGACTTTTCAAAAAGAGCATTTTGAGAAAAGGATGAATATATTACCTAGCAGCATGTGGACAATCTCAAATAGAGGTGTGGTTTGTATCTCTCTTCTCTCTGATTTAAGACCTTAAATTTAATCTATTGAAGCATTTTGTTACAAGGTCTCAGCCCAATTGCACAACTGAAGCAGGGGATGGAATGGATGGAAATGTGCTAGTGTCTTTCTTTGCTGCGTTTCCAGCAAGACTGAAAACTACACTCATGCATTTGTAAAACTGCCTTTCTTCAGGTCAGCCTGAAGGTTGGGATGCCTTCGAAAGGGAAAATCAATTAACTCAGAACAATGAAAATGATAATACTGAGCATCTGTATTGCAAACAAGAGTGGTCTAACAATTCAAGGGAAGGTGCACATGCCCTTCCCAGTGTAAAATAAACCTATATTGATCTCCTTTTGAACGCGAGGTTGCCACTCCTAAATAGAAAGCAGAAAACCATTCCTGGGCTGAACCGTGCGTTGCAAAAAAAGCCAGCTTTGAACCCAGAGACTACAATTCCCAGCATGCCCCCGGCACCACACGTGATCGCGACATCTAGAACTACATCTCCCAGAGTGCCTTGGTCCCACGCGTGATTCGCTACGGAGAGAACTACGTCTCCCGGCAAGCCCCTCGTGAAGGTGGGACGCCCGCACGGAGTCTTCGCGTTTCCGGAGTCATCAGGTCCCACCTTGAAGAGAATGGACATGGCGGGGGACACCGGAGATCCGGAGCCGGACGAGATCCGGCCTCTGAAGCCGTGTCTGCTGCTCCGCAACCACAGCCGCGAACAGCACGGCGTGGCCGCGTCCAGTCTCGAGGAGCTGAGGAACAAGGGTTGGCGCGCACTCGGGGCCGGGAGCCGGGAGGTCGGGTCAGGGGGGCGACTCGGGGCTTGAAGCTCGGGTGGCGCCTGGGGACGTAGCGATTTGCAAGTTCCACAGCGTTCACAAGCGCTTGGACTTAATTTGTTTTGTGTGAGACTCACCGTGGTGGAAAGGCAGACAGGAAGCGATGTCAGATGGACAGCTCAGGTGCCTTGCCGCAGACCACTCAAGATTTTGAACCAAGCTCTTCCAGTGTATTCCCGCCGCTCGGGCTCACTGGGGTGGTTCTGCGACCCCCAGATGAGCCCACGGCGGGGTGGGCGCGCGAAATTCCACTGTCTGCTGTGCAGGGTGGAGGGTCCAGACCGCGAAGTGGGTTGTGAGTGACCACGTTGACTCCTGAGCCCGGGCTGGCTGCTTGATCTTGCACTTCGCCGGCTCTCCATCCCCAGTTTTCTAATAGCACAGTGGGTATAACATCTCCAGCCCTGCTTTGCTGGATTGTTGGGACTTTCATAAGATACATTTAAATGATTTGCAATTGTTACTAACCTATGCAATAAATTGGTTACCCAAAGGAGCTAAGCGGGTTAATCATAGAAGCCTATCCCGGGCACGGGCCCCAGTGTGTGTTGGAGTAATCGGTGCTTGCTCTCACCAGCCCCTAACAAACGTCAGGCACAGCTTTCATGGCATCGCTTTTGCCATATAAATACTTACATCGTTTTCTTGGCTTTGGGCTACTTAAATTTTTTATGCCCATTCAGCACATTGGCCGGGTGCGCCAGGCACACAGACGTGTAAGTGCTTGTGTTCTCAGGAGCTCAGCCTTTACAGGGTTTGCTGGAGACAACATTGCCTGTCAATATTGTAGTTTCTTGACTACTTACTCTAGTTCCATTAGCGTTTTAGGTGTTGTCATCACTAACTGTGTTGGTGCCCAGCTGCTCTGGAGAAAGCCTTTTCCTGGTGATGATAAAAATCAAATGCTACTGGTACAAACTTCTGTTTGTCTTCTACTTAGCTGTAGATTAGAAAGACTGCAGAGGAAGATACTACAAAAACCAAAGAGCATTTCCTTGTTCTCCTTTTTGACGTTTGACAATTTAAGATGACCGCTGAATAAGTGAACGAGGAGATGAAATGAAATCAGACTTTATCTTGTTCATTCACGTAAACACTTGAGTGCCTCCTGACGTGGGCGTGCAATAACTGTGGGAAGCACATCCTCGGCAGCCAGACTGGATTTAACTCTCAACTCTGTCACTTATTGAGTAACCCTCAACAGATGGCTTCACTTCACCGAGCCTTGGGTTGGACATCTGTACAGTTGGAACAATAATAGTACTTAGCTTCTAGGATTGTGATGAGATGAAATACTGTATATGAAGAGCGTTTGGTGTATTAGCACCAGGTGTATTTGCACTAATAGTTATGGTTGTTATGGTAGTTATTACCGACCAGGAATTCTTCTAAGCTCTGGAGACAGACATATTGAGAATTCAAGGACAACGTGATTTTCCTATGGATGCTTGTCAATTACCAAATATTTTGTTCCTCTTAGCCTGTGACATTCTGGCCATTGACAAGTCCCTGGCACCAGTGACCCTAGTCCTGGCAGAGGATGGCACCATAGTGGACGATGATGATTACTTCCTATGTCTACCTTCCAATACTAAGTTTGTGGCATTGGTTGGTAATGAGAAGTGGGCATACAGCAATTCAGGTAAGAAACACTGGGTATATCGAAAATGATCTATACAGCGTGAAAGCCAACACAGCATCCATTCTGAGTCATATGACCACATAGGCACCTGGCTGCTGTCTGGCTGGCTGTTTAACATTAGTAGCAAACATTTATTTAGCGCTTTCTGTATGCCAGGCATGGGGCCGAGTCTAGGGGTGAAGATGAATGAGACATGGTCTCAGTTCTCAGATAACCCACAGACAACTAAAATGCACCACGGCAGAGAGATCAGGGCTGCGGGTGGAGTCGGGCTGCCTGGTCTGAGTCCTGGCTCAGTCAAATTACCTGACCCCCCTAGTTGTTGAGAATAATCCAGCACCCAGCCCTGGGGGTGGTTGTAAAGAGAGTCGGTCAGTACATGTCAAACCAAGGTCCCTCAACATTGACTGAGAGTTCTCCGCCGGCAGTCAGGGTGGGGCTATCCCGTGCTCTGCAGAATATTTAACAGCATCCCTGGCCAGGAGCATCTTCTCACCCAGTTATGACAACCAAAAATGGCTTCAGACATCATCAACTGTTTCCTGGGGGGCAAAATCTCTCCCACTTGAGACTCATTGATGGGAAGCACTTAGGTCTTGCCTGGCATGTACAGTAAGTGTCACCTGTCATCATCGTCATCATGGGAGCTATTAAAGGGAAGCAACATTTTTGAGCGAGAAAGAGCTGCAGAAGCACAGAAAGCTCCCTCAGCAATGCCCCCCCCCCACCCCCTACCCAGCCACCTTCGTGCGGGGCCCCAGGGACAGCCAGCCGTGGCTGTGCCGCCTCCAGTTAAGGTTGGAGACCACCCCCCAGCGCAGGAGAGGTGCTGATGAGAAGGGATGTTTTGTATACAGAAACAGGACAGCGGAGGCCCAAAGACCAGCCTGGAGGGAGCGCAGTAGGATCCTGGATACACATGATCAGATCTTAGGTTTCAGTGGCTGCGTTTCAAAGAAGGAAACAGCAGTTCGCTTGGAAATAAATCAAAAATGGAAGAACAGAGAAAATTATGTCCTACATGGGGATTGACTTTTCCATGAATCCTTGAGGAAAAGGTGCTTCCTCCACCCCTGGAAAGATGCTAAATGGTCAGTTGGAAGGATGTACAGACATCCTCGGGGCAAAGTATGTTGGTGGCAAACGGTACTTCAGCGTTACCTGGCTGTGACGCGTTCTCCCCCGCGTGTCAGATGGAGGAACAGCTTGGATTTCCCAAGAGTCCTTTGATGCGGATGAAACAGACAGCGCAGCAGGGTTAAAGTGGAAGAATGTGGCCAGGCAGCTGAAAGACGACCTCTCCAACATCATCCTCCTGTCAGAAGAGGACCTCCAGGTATTCTCTCCCCCCGCCCACAGCCTTGCTCCTCTGGCATCTGCCGCCCGCTGCAGCTTCTTAGTTCCTGTGCTTCTTGTCATCATAATTTCATGACTTCTTTTTTTTTTTTTTTAAAGATTTATTTTTTATTTATACATACAAGTTGGGGTACAGGCCAGAGGCGTGGGGCAGCGAGAGGGTTCACCAGAGACAGAGCGGGCAGCAGAACAGGCAGATCAGAAATACACTGCTGAGGAGAGCAGCGGGCAAGGCAGGAGAGGTCTGCCGCGCCATGTGGGATTCTCCCCGGCCGGGCGTCGAACTCACGTTGCCGCTGCCAACAGCTCCACAGCGCAGCGCTCAACCGCTGCGCCACCAGGGAGGCCCAATTTCATGACTTCTTAATGTTTAAATAATTCTTAGGTGACAGCCAAGATTCTTCATCTTACCATTCTCTCCCCTAGAGTAGGAATTTTCCAATCTTCTCCCTGCATTAGAATCACGGTGGCATTTTTTAAAAAATACATGTGCCCAGAACTGCTAGTGCCCGGTGGGGGTTGAGCGCATGCGGCCAGAGATGTGGCGCTGTGGCAAACGGATGAAGCCCCAGCCCCATCACAGGCCTTTAGGCCAGTCACTTAGTCTCTGCTCGCATTTCTTCTCCAGTAAAACTGAAGTAAATGTAGTATGTGTTAAGTCATAAATATTTACCAAGCACCCGCCCTGTGTCTGGCACAGTTCTGTGCACTGGAGGAACAAGCTAGACACAGCCCCTGCTTTAACAGACACACCTTCTGATGAAGGGAGGCAGCCGAGACAAGAAAGCATATCAGGCAGGGCAAGGAGCCAGTAGTGACAGGGCCGCTCAAACTGGTATATTTATTTTGAATAAGTGCTAGGGATACAGTCACATCATTCAACATCTAAGAGGTATAGAAGTATATACACCTAGACGAAAGGTGAAAACAATCCAAATGTCCAATGATGAATAGATTAATAAAATGTGGCATATCTGAACAATAGAATATTACTCAGCCGTAAAAAGGACGGAAGTATCCATTCGTTGGCACATGCTAAATCTTGAAAATATTATGCTAATTAAAAGAAGCCAGACAAGAGAGGCCACATGCTTTATGACTGCATTTATAGGAAATGGACAGAATATGCAAATCTGTAGGAATAAAAAGTAGGTTAGTGGTTATCTAGGTCTGAGGGTCAGGGAATCTTTGAGAGAACAGGAAGTAACTGTTGATGGGTTTAGAGTTTCTGTGGGGTTGGCAATGATAAAGTAAAACCCACCGAACTGTATACTTTATGTGGGCGTATCATATGGTATCTACAGCTCAATAAAACTGAGAACAAAGAGGATATACAGGAAAATGTCCCTTTCCTAAAGACAACCCGTCTGTAGTTTCCTACCCCAGAGAAATTTTTATGCAAACATATTCCCACCCCCCTTATGCCGCAAATAGAGCATATCTACTCTATTTTTTTAATACAGTATTTTTTTAAATTTATTTTTATCTTTTTTTTTTTTTAATGCATACAAGCTGGGGTGCAGGCCAGAGGCATGGGGCGGTGAGCGGATTCACCAGAGACAGAGTGGGGAGCAGAACAGGCAGATCAACAGAAACACACTACTGAGGGGAGCAGCAGGCGAGGCAGGAGAGGTCTGCCGTGCCATGTGGGAATCTCCCCAGCCGGGTGTTGAACTCGCGTCGCCACTGCCAACAGCTCCACAGCACTGCGCTTTAACCAGCCGCGCCACTGGGGAGGCCCTATTTTTATCTTTTGCGTAGAAGAACTGAGGTGTAGACCAGAGGTGTGGAGGGTGAGAGGATTCTCCAGAGACAGAGTGGGGACTAGAACAGGCAGATCTCTGAAATACACCATTAAGGGGAGCAGTGGGTATATAAAAAGTGTCCTTGTTTCTTTTTCACCGCTGAATAGTATTCAGAGATGTCCCATGATTATTCGCTGAGTCTTCCCCTCTGGTCGACATTTGGGTTGTCTTTAGTCTTGCTCTTCCAGATAGTGCTGCAAAATGCTGACCCCAGGGTCATTTTGCACACATGCTCGTTGGTAGAATAAAACTCACAGAAGCATGTTGATTAACATTGATAGGCTCCTAAGAGGTGATGATTAAACTAAGAGCTGAAGGAGAAAATAGCACCTATCGTGGATAGGAATTACCGGAGTATTTGAGGCAGAGAAGACAAAAGCAAGCAAGTTTGGTTTGCATATTCTGTCCTTTTCTGTCCCCCGGTGGCACAGGGGTTAAAGTCTCAGCGCTCTGAAGCAGTTGGCAGACACTGCAGCACAAGTTCGATCCCAGTCAGGGAGCTGACCCACATGGCGCAGCAGACCTCTCCTGTCTCACCCACTGTTCCCCTCAGCAGTGTATTTCCATTGATCTGCCTCTTCTGCTCCCCACTGTGTCTCGGGTGAACCCTCTCACCACCTCACACCTCTGGCCTGCGCCCCAGCTTGTATGCATAAATAAATCTATAAATAAATAAAAGTAAATCTTTTTTAAAAAGAAAGTGTCACGAGGCCCTCCCCATCCCAGCAGAATAGCGTGTTATGATTCGCATTAGAATAAAGAACACAATAGGCCTTACCAAATAGGGCTGTCAGAATATGAGTGAGCCCAAACCCAGACGGCCTGGTTCCCTAGGGGAGCTTGGGCTGCTTCAAGGAAGCTCGCAGAGCTTGGCAGATGAGAGAAGGGCAGCTTCATCTTGGCAGCAAGAGCAGGTGGGAGGGAGGAAAGGGACCAGCAGAGATCAATAACAACGGTGTCCTGAGAATGAAAACTAAAACTGACCGTGAGTCTTAGGAAGTTATATTCCCTCTGGCTTCATTCGCCTTATCTACCTACCTGGTAAAGTTTGAGCCTCTTGAATTTTGAACCCAGGGAATGTATTCGTGCTTACAAATGGATGCAATATGAAAGTCAAAAATAACTTTAAAAGTTACCTCCTCAAAGAGGCTTCTCCCACTCTGGAGCGGCCCTCCCCGTCGCTTTCTGTTCGAAGAGCTTTGTATTTGTCTTCTCACTGGGACGTAATGAGGACTCAAGAAGTGCCAGCTCTTATCATTGCAGTTCTCATTAAGCGCCAGAGTCACTAATGTGTAGCTAAGTTTAGAGTCACTGCCCAAGCGTTTCAATAGCTCCATCTTTCAGGAAGACCGCTTCTTTTTTTTTTTTTAAGATTTATTTATTTATTTATGCATACAAGAGCTGGGGTACAGGCCAGAGACGTGGGGCAGGGAGAGGGTTCACCAGAGACAGAGTGGGGAACAGAACAGGCAGATCGACGGAAATACACTGCTGAGGGGAGCAGCGGGCGAGGCAGGAGGGGTCTGCCGTGCCTTGTGGGAATCTCCCCAGCCAGGGGTCGAACTCGCGTCGCCGCTGCCAACAGCTCCACAGCACAGCACTTAACCGCTGTGCCACCAGGGAGGCCCAGGAAGACCACTTTCTATCTAGTTCTGAATCTACCGGCAAGGTTGAGCCTTCTTGGGAGATTATTGCCCTTCTGGTGACTTTAGGCATAACAAGTGAGATCCCCTTATTTCACAGGCTAAACATATTTAAAAGCTGAATATAAAATTTTAAGCTGAATGAATATAATGTATATCTTAAAAAATAGATAACAAATCCCGCATGGAGACTATAGTTAATAATACTGTTCGTATATTTGGACATTGCTGAGAGAGTAGGTCCAAATATACCAAATATAGAGTAAAAAGGCTGTAATTGTATAATGGTGAATATTAACTAGACTTATTGTAGTCATCCTTTTGCAGTAAATACAAACATCAAATCATCTTGTATCATACATCTGAAAGTAATAGTGTTACCTGTCAAACATCCCTAAATTTTAAAAAATCTTTTTAAACTATGAATATGTATAAAAAAATGTTAGAAACTTGTTTAAAACAATCTCATTTTGAGCCTGTTGTCGCAGGGCTTAAAGTCTCAGCACTATTAAGCTATTGCCAGCCACTGCAACATGAGTTCGATCCCCAGCCAGGGAGCTGACCCGTATGATGCAGCAGACCTCTCCTGTCTCACCCACTGCTCCCCTCAACAGTGGATTTCAGTCGATCCACCTGTTCTGCTCCCCACTCTGTCTCTGGTGAATCCTCTCACCTCCTGCATCTCTGGCCTACACCCCAGTTTTTGCATGCATAAATAAATAACAACTTCATTTTGATTCATTGTATAAATCATTATACACCTCTTTTACACCCTCTGCACAAGTGGGTTTTTTAAGTGAAGAACAAAGGCATCCATTACCTAATTTTTCAACAGAAAAATGCACAAATCTAGGGACCTCCTGGTGGCACAGGGGTTAAAGTCTCAGCGCTATGAAGCTATCAGCAGCCACTGCACCATGGGTTCGATCCCCGGCCAGGGAGCTGACCCACAGAGTGCAGCAGACCTCTCCTATCTTGTCCTCTGCTCCCCTCAGCAGTGTATTTTGGTCGATCTTCCTGTTTTGCTCCCCACTCCGTCTCTGGTGAACCCTCTCACCACCCCACACCTCTGGCCTACACCCCAGCTTGTATGCAAAAAATAAAATAATAAGTAAGTAAAAAGAAAAATGCACAAATCTCGGGCCTCCGTGGTGGCGCAGCGGTTAAGCGCTGCGCTGTGGAGCTGTCGGCAGCGGCGATGCGAGTTCGACGCCCAGCCGGGGAGAATCCCACATGGCGCGGCAGACCTCTCCTGCCTCGCCCGCTGCTCCCCTCAGCAGTGTATTTCTGATCTGCCTGTTCTGCCCCCCACTCTGTCTCTGGTGAAGCTTCTCACTGCTCCACGCCTCTGGCCTGTACCCCAGCTGTATGTATAAATAAATAAATCTTAAAAAAAAAAAGCATTTAAAAAAAAAATGCACAAATCTCAAGCCTTTCAGCCTCAGCCTTATCAGGGGACTGGGACTAGACCCGCGGGCCTCTGGGGGGCGCTCCTGCGCGCTCCGCACCAGCAGAAAGTCCTCCTGGACGTCTCACTGTCCGCGCTTGTTTGCTAGGTGCTCATCGACGTTCCGGCTTCAGACCTGGCCCTGGAGCTGCAGCGGAGCTGTGCCACCGTCCAGGGGCTGCAGGGCGCCCTCCAGCAGGTGCTGGACCAGAGGGAGGAAGCCCGCCAGTCCAAACAGCTCTTGGAGCTCTACCTCCAGGCTTTGCAGAAGGAGGGCGCCATCTTGTCAAAGCAGCAAGGTAGGCCTGGGGTTGGGGAGCTCCAGCGAGAACTCGGGGCCCTTCCTGGAGACAGCACCCGCTGTTTCTAACAAGGCCAAAAACGCGCCACAGCTGCCGGCGCCCTGAAAGGGTTTCGTCTGCGTTGCCCGAGTGGCGCTCTGGCCGGTTGTGTCCCTCCCCGTGTGCTGAGCGCCCCTCTCACGTCTGCTCTGCAGAGTCCAAAGCCGACTTCAGTGAGAAGATGGACACGGTAGATGTGGGCGTGAGCAGCGAGAGCGCCTCGGGAACCGCGCTGAGAAGCCAGATCCTGACCGCACTGAAGGAGAAGCCGGCGCCAGAGCTGAGTCTGTCTAGTCAGGATTTGGAGGTGGGCGAGAACCAGGGACCGGGTAGTTAGTCCCGCAGAGGCGTGTTGGGTTTTCTTCCCCTCCGCAAATCCTGACTCCTCGCTGCCAACTTGCCTATTTCATGCCAAAGCACTTGCAGACATCTCATTTAACCTAAACCGAATGACTTAAAATAGATGTTCTCCCTCAGATTATCCAGTGACATTCTCCGCGGATGTGGAGAATGGAGTGACTAAGCCTGGCTAAGCCTCAGGGCGCGGGCCTCGGAGGTGGCCTCTGCTCCTGACAGTGGTTGGAGAAGAGGCATAGTGGGCGACACGTAGCTATCACGGGGAGAGGCACACTTGCGGGGTCATCTCGTGCTGGCTCTAAGACCCAGGAGCCAGAAGCTGTCACAGGGAAGCAGCACAGTGGGCGCTGCTGCTTCGTCCCTGTCCCTGTGGCCGTCCCTGCCGCACCGAATCCCCGGTGTAGGGGGCCGGGAAGGCAGCTGTACTGACTTAAGCTTGGCTAAATTTCCTGAGTGGGGAACTTCACAGTTCTCCAAGTAAATTTCTTTCCAAAGGTCCTTTCCTGTTAGTGGTGAATGGTAAGGAAAGGCCCATGACAGTTTAATATGGAAGGAGCCTGGCGCCTCAACATAAAGACAAGCACTCACTGACGTGGCCTAATGTCACCCCCCTAAAGAAAACCAGGCGCAGAAGGCGAGGAGGGCAGAGGTAGCGGTTCTCAAGGGTTCTTGTTCTTGCCACAGTTGGTTACCAAGGAGGACCCCAAAGCATTGGCTGTTGCTTTGAACTGGGACATAAAGAAGACAGAAACTGTTCAGCAGGCCTGTAATCAGGAACTCTCCCTGCGCCTCCAGCAGATACAGAGCTTGCACTCCCTCAGGAATGTTTCGGCAAGGAAGAGTTCCCTGCCCGGAGACCTGCAGCACCCCAAACGAGCCAGACAAGACCCCATTTAGCTGCACAGAGGCCAAAGAAAACCCTCTGGCCTTGTTTTTTGTTATCAGGAAGTCCCTCTGGCCTTGCACTTTTTGCTCCTTACACACTCCTCTCCCTGCCTCAGCGCCTGTCCTGGAAGATTGGCTTCATGCCCCTCCAGAAGCTGGCCCGGAGCGCGGCATATGGCCTTCCGGCTAGTTTGAGTAACGCAGCGCCAGCCACGGCGCCCACCTCTTCTTGTTGTGTCCTCGTGTCCTCTGTGTTCTCTGTGTATAAGCAGTTGTGAAGGGCAGTGAAAAGAAACTGTCCTGTTTCACATTCATGGAACCCGGAGAGCTCTAAATACAAATAATGGTGGAGAAAGCAATATAACAGTGTCGGTCGTGGCCGCAAGCTGGCTTCCCCAGTTAATGATTTCTTGTTTGTTAAAAGGCACGAATTAAGCTTGCAGACCACGGGGACCTCCAGAGAGTCTAATTCACCATTTCTAATATCTGCTTCAGTATTGTGAAATTAGACGTTACCACTGTGAAACTCCTCAGCTTTCTAATATGTTTTATCAGCAGGGGGTATAAAAGGTCATTAAATTGATTTCCATGACCTATGACTAAGTCTCTCTGGGTGCAAACCAGAGACTTCTGGTTCATAACCCATCTGTTTCCCTACGAACACGTCCTTCTGGTTCTGTGGTCCATAGTTGAGTCCCCTGGCAGGGCAGAGGGCGAGTTAGCGTCCGCTCCGCTCACTTAGGCGTGACTGGAGGGAACGGGAATGCTGGGGAGAGACACGGTGACTAAGTTTTAAGTAAAGAAACCATAGTGGGGGGGCAGACAAAGGTCACGTCTTCCTTCTGCCATCTTCAAGAAGGGCTGGGATCTGTTCAGCATCCTCTCACAAACACCTTACACCACCAGGTTCTCTCGAATAGGCCCCAGTATTTCCTTGTCCGACAGTATTTTGGAATGTCTGCCCATTATCCTGAAGCCGGAGCTGGTAACCTGCCTACACACGTTCTCTCAAAAGCACCAACACACAGTCCTCTTCTTGGCACGGGAAGCGGGTCAGGCCCTTCACATCGTGAGTTCTGGGGAGTGAGTGTTCTTACTTGGTAAAGTTCTAATTTAGTGGGGGTTTTTTTAAGTGGGGTTTTTTTTAAAGTGTACATGATACCCCCACATGTAACATTTCAGGAGAAAACAAAAGGAAAACAGTCTCCAATACAGCGGCTTGTGTCTCAGGTCACTGCCTGGGCGTGGCTGTCCCGGAAGAGCTAGGCCGAGGTCAGGTGCTTGCACTTACATGTGAACTTGCCGTGAATTTGCCGGGCTGACATGGGCATGTCAGAACTCAGAGGCCACAAGTAGCATTGCTCTTCGTACAGGAGTTCTCCAAACGGTGATATTCTGGACTTTAAAATAACATAACTATCCATACAAGGTAGCTGCATTCTCGAAAAATCCAAGGAGCATTGAAGCTGAAGAAAATACGCAGCGTATAAAACAGTTAGCCTTCAGATGGAGGTGGCCGGAACAGGCTTTCACCCGCGTGTGTGTCCAGCGTGACACTCAGCGGCCAGTTGGATGCTGAGTGGTTCTCTGTGACAGGGAGATGGTCCCGCCACCGGTCACTCGATGCCGGGGCCACCTCCAGACACTGAGACAACTAGAAGCTTCACACATAAAAAAATGCCCCTGAAGGGCACTGAGGCCAATGGATTTTTCTAGCAGTTTGCAGTTACTTGCTGGTACTACACACAGCACCTCACAGAACATCAAGAAGGCGGCTGTGGTTGTCCTGCGTGGGCAGGGCTGTGCCTGGCGCGGTGCAGCGATCTGCCACGTCCAGGCCTGCCAGGAGGCCCTCTCAGACGCAGGCCTCCAGTTTTCATGGGGTGTGCCCCCCTTGTTTTCTCTCATGCCCACATTCCCTTCCCCACCCAGACCACTGGTCTTGCTAAGCCAGTGTAGTAAGTGGGGGTCAACTCCAACTGCCGGAGGCCTGCAGTGTGGACAGTGTAATTGCCCAGCCAGCTCCGACCTCAGGTGGTCACCTCCCAGTCAGGTCCTAGAAGGGCCAGGCCTTCTAGAATGGATCCGCAGAGGTGTCTCTAAAAATAGCCCCGGGCGCCTGTGCGGTCAGCGGGTGGGGCAGAAATGCAGAATGGCCACTCTCCGCATCCCTATCCCTTGCCCTCCTGAATCAAAAACACCTTCTTTTTTTTTTTTTTTTCCATTTTTTTT
>PVIJ01008940.1:13865-70394 GCA_004024925.1 Scalopus aquaticus | reverse complement strand
GGCTGTATGGCGATTCCTCAGACTGCTAAACATGGAGCTTCCATACGACCCAGCAATCCCACTTTTGGGAATTTACCCAAAGGATACAAAAACACTAATCCAAAAGGATACATGCACCCGTATGTTCATTGCAGCACTGTTCACAATAGCAAAGGTATGGAAGCAACCCAGATGTCCAAAAATAGATGATTGGATCCAGGAGATGTGGTACATATACACAATGGAATACTACTCAGCATGGAAAGAAGATAAACACATGCAATTTGCAGCGACATGGATGGAATTAGAGAGGATCATACTCAGTGAAATAAGCCAGAAAGAAAGAGAAAAATATCGAATGGTTTCACTTATAACAGGACTATAGGGAGGCCGGGTGGGAGAGAGACAATCAGTGGGGGGGGAAGGGGGTGAGGAGGGAGCCGGAGGGAGGGAAGGGAAAGGGCACAAAATGGAATAGAAAAGAACACAAGGGACCATGGAGATGGATCACGGGTGAATTGGTGGTGGGCTACCCAAGGGGAATGCAAAATGTAAAAGACATAAATAACAATAAAAATATATATTAAAAAAAAAAGGATAAGCAAAAATATCAGTGGAACTTAAGAGTCGAGACTCACATGTAGTCAACTGCTATTTCACAAAGGTGCAAAACAATGCAATGAAGAAATGATAACTTTTCAACAAATGTTGAGGGAATACTGGAGTATCATCATGCAAAAAAATTGGACTTCAATCCACATCTTGTATCATACCTAAAAATTAACTCAAAGAACCATCATAAATTGTAATATTAGCAGCTTCAAGAAGAAAATCTTCTTGACCTTGGGTTAGAAAAGGTTACTTAGATACAACACTAACAGCAAACAAAAAGAAAGGGAAGGAGGGAAAGAAAGACATTGATAAATTGGACATCTTCAAAATTAATACAAAAGTCATTGTTAAGAAAATGAAAAGACAAACTATAGGCTGGGAGAAAATATTTGCAAATCATACGTCTAATAACAGGCTGTATCCATAAAATATAAAGAACTCCCAAGATTTAATAATAAGAAACCAACCCAATTGAAAAGTGGGTAAAATTTATAAACAGACACATCACCAAAGAAAACATATGAATGATAAAAAAGTATATGAAAAGGTGTTCATCATGATTAGTCACTAGAGAGATGCAATTCAAAGTCACAGTGAGATATCACTATGCATACATCAAATGACTACAACAAAAAGGCACGACCTTAGTAAGCATTGGTGAATATGTAAAGCAGCTGGAACTCACACTGTTAGTGGGTTTTGAGATTAATGGGGTTGTTATTAACCAAATCTTTTCAACTCCCATTCAAAGAATCACTGTCTTTGTTTCTTCCCCGCCTAATTTCCTCTTCACAGGGCCACTGTAAAGCCATGCTTCCCAGTGTCACAAAAGGCCACCTCCAGCAGCAGTGAGTTTTCATTTCAAGCAAGCTGTCCTATATGTAGCTTGGAAACCATCTTTCCAGGGAGTTCTCTGAGGCACTGACTACAAAGTTGTATGGTGTTTTCAGGACTGCCCAGCCCTCCTTTAGATTTGTTTGTTGGTTGGTTTGAGCTTTGAAAATGCCCAATTAAAGGAAAGAGAAGATGGCAGAACGCACCTATAGTATCAGCAATCTCTTCTAGACAGTTTTTGACAGCTGCATACAACTCTAGGTCTGTGTCTCTCTGCCTGGAGTCAGAGGAAGGGCCTGGCTGAGGCCAGGAAGGATCTGCTCTAAGCTGATAAAAGCCAAAGCCCTTGTGCCAGGAACCCTGTGGTTTTTCGGTCTTGGGAAGCAACAAGACTATCTTTGGACGTGCTCCCCGCGGGGCCTCAGAGGACAGGACACTGTCTAGGAGGAGGTACATTCCTCCCCAAGTATCATTCTGCACACTGCCCAGGGGAGCTGTCTAGATATCCAGGACTGGGAGCTGCGTTTTAGGGTAACTGGACACAGGTTTTCTCTGAAATGTTTTACCCGTAAAGTTTCCGGCCAGCCTCTAGCCTTCCGGGGATGGGCGGAGCGAGGACCCTCAGGCTGGGGTCCGGGAAGAGCCTCAGTGCACTCGCGGCTACCTAGCGCTTGGTGTCTTCCGTGCCCCAACGTGGGGTGCAGCCCTGCAGTGGCCCTGGGCGGGGCTGAGAGTTTGGGCGTGTGCCTGAGCCCCAGACCTTGACAAAATCAGGCTGCCGGCTCCGCTTTGCTGCCTTACACTTTTCCTGAAACAATTCGTGGCGTTTGAGTTACTATGAAAGGATGAGAGAAAACTCTAGGTAGAGCTAAAATCAATCCACACAGAAAAGACGGTGCCGAGTTTTCTTTCTTTCTTTTTTTTGTTTTAAACCCAGAGTTGGTGCTTAAACGGGGTTGTCAATCCAGAAGCCCCCCTGGGTCAGCAGAAAGCCTGCAGAGTTGGGTATTTTTTTGAGGGGGCTCTTTCTGAAATTGCAGCCGGTGGAGCCTGAGCGGGCTGCTCTCCGCCTCAGGGCGCACGTGGTTTTGCGGAATATGATGCAATCCCAACGTGGGTTTAACTGATGGAGCGCACAGCACCCAGCTGTAGTCCTAGAAGCTCCCAGCAGCTCTGAGAAGCTAGAGCTCATCTCTCCTCAGATTTCAGTTTTAAAAAACAAATAAACAAACAAAACCTCTCATCAGGTTCAGTCTGGGGTGGGGAGTTGGGGGTGTGGAGAGGTGAATGGGTGGACCTTATCAGAGATGTATAAACTGAGCAATCTCCTAGTAAAAGTAAGAACTCCTCACATGGTCTTACAGGGTGCTAGAATATTTTTTCCTTGGCAATGATCCATGATTAACTATTGATTAAAATATTCCCCATAGAGTACATATATTTTTCTTGAATTTCCCCTGAAGTATCTTAAGGCTGACTTGCCTCTGTATGACATGCCTGGTGCAGCAGACCCTGGCCACTGGGGATTGCTTCTTTTCCATGCAGGCCCACTCTGCACCCCACACTCTCTGCACCTCACACTCTCTGCACCCCACACTCTCTGTACCCCAGCACTCTGCACCCCTCCTTAATCGGGATCCAGGCTCTGCTTTTTGTCCTTAGCCCAACACAGGACCCCAAACAGGGAGGACCTCATACTCATCCACTACCTCCCCCACCCCCATACTCCCCATACACCCCATACACAGTTCTTCATCTGTAATATGGGAAGAAAGGCTTGTAAGAAATCAGCTCATAAAGGATGAGGAAAATGCCTCAGTCTGAAGACTTTGCGGAGTCCTTTCCCCTCCTACTCCTCACTTTGCCCATCAGTGAAATAAAGGAAAGGGCACAACTTTCCTTTCCAACAACAGGAATGTTTGGTTTCTTTGACTTAAAAAAAAGCTGAAATAATCATTATGAAATACTAACGTTTGTTAATTCTGGAGTGTGGGTGCTTAGGTGTTACAGTATTCTCCATATTTTCTCTGCCTTTCAGTCTCTACCCCAATTAAAAAAAAAAAGAGGAGGAAAGAAAAAATTTTGAAGACCTTGATGAAGTCAGGTCTCCTTGAGTTGGGCTTTCTCTGGTTCTGTGTGCAGGAAAATGCTCAGGAAGCTTGAGAGTCCTGTAGCAATAGGAGGCATTAGTGTTGTTCATCTTGTTTCTGGTCTTCATTGCTCTACGAATAGACTAAAATCCAGTCTCAAACCTTCGCCCCCCACCCCCACTGCCAGCTGTCTAAGGCAGCTGTCTGCTCACCAGACTGGTTTGTTGGCGGGATAGGAGTTTTCTAGTTGAAGGGAAGGCGGGAGAGTCTAGGATGATGTCATTTATCATGCTCTGATTCAATTTCATCCCCTTCCCCACCTGCCTGCCCAACCATCCCAAGCTGTAGCAAACAGAAGCATACACCTGTATGAAAAGAAATGCCAATCTATAGTAATTAAAACTTTGCTTTGTGTAATAAGATCCCAAACTTTCTGGCGCTGAACAAAACCACATTGCTAGGGAAAACTCACACTGACATTTCTACTCATCTCAACTTAAAAACAGCTAAACTAAATTAAGAAACAACAACAACACAAAGTTGTTTCCCACAGTTTGCCGTGTGCTCACCACCAGTTTTCAGCCTGAAACAATTTCATGCTTGAGTTATTAACTTATGAAAATAGGCACAAAAGGGGAAAAATGTGAACAGATCCTCAGCTATATTATTAGTCATTGCTACAGCTGAATGCTTTCCGGCACAAAGCCGTGTTATTCTGCCTTAGTATCTCAGTTTTAAACAAAATGTAGCTCACTAATGGGTTATGCCTCATATACCATTTTGTAATCATTACATTGCCATTCTCTGTAATTTATCCTGGTTTTCATTAGGAGAATGTGCATTAGGGAAGCATGCACTCCGGCTCTGGGGCACACACGCCCATGCACGCACACACACTTCTAAGTCCTCTTTTGTTCGCAGCTGAAAAGAAGGTCATGGACTGTCACCCATTCCAGGAAACACCACTGTATTTGGAAATCAGGGAAGAATGGATGTGAAAATAGTTTCTGAGAAACTGGTGAGCTGGGGGTAACAATGTGAATAAAGGATCCTAGAAGTAATCTGGAGAAGATGGACACTGTTAGTCTGAGCCACCTCACCTTGGTCTCTATTTGGAGGGGCACGTTGGCTGCAGTCTCTGCAGTGGCAGCTTGTTCATTTGTTGAGTGGCTTTAGGGCTTCTGAGTGGGCGGCAAGAGCCCCCTTTGGGGAAGCTTCCAGATTGGGTTCAGAGGTGTTGCTGCAAACCAGTTTGAGTCAAATGAACAGATGAGCCAAATTTTGAGCTGAATCACTTTTGCTCCTGTACAGATTTTATAGAAATCAAAGCCTTTGGGTGTTCATTCTGGAAAAAAACAACAAAAAAACAACAAAATTAACAGCAAGAAAATAATCAGGCCAGAGAAATACAAAAACGATATGAAAAACTTGGAGAAGATGAAGGTTTTCACCAACAAATATGAATCCCTAGAAGAGGCTCCTCAACAGAACAGAACAGACTATGGGGCTGGGGACCCCAGAGCAGGGAGCCTCTCCACGAATCTCAGCCAGCAAAGAGATGGCCATGACTCTTCCCCCTGGATTAGGATAATGGGACTCTCCACAGGCCAGAAGGGCAGTAATTGGGAACCAAATAAAGTGTTCTTTTAACTTCTTTAAGGGGTACTTTGATTTTGCTCTTTCCTCTTCAAGACAACTGTAGTTTTACTTTGTCCTGGAAATATCTGATCTCCCCTCTAAGCTAGCTGCTCCTCATTGTGCTCACTGGACCCCAAGCCTTGATGGGGGGGCTTTAGGGGGGACAGGGCCCTCCTCTCTGGTAGGTGGCAGAGATGCCCTCCTTGCTAGACCAGGCTCTGTCTCTGGCTCCTACAACTCACTTTGCTCTCAGAGCCCAGCAGACATCATCACGGGGTCCCCACTGACATGAAAACACAGAAGTGTTCATGGTGACTATCAGCCCCAACATTGCACAACGCAGGCGGGGTGAGTTTCCTGGATAGTGTGCCCCATGGAGTTTACCAGCCTGCAAAGAACTCAGGAAGACAGAGTCCCAAAAGATCTGGAGTCATAAGAGCTTATGAAGCTTGAATCTGCCTTCAGCTTTCTTTTGCAGGTGACACACTGGAGCAGAGGGGTTCACCCCAGGCCTCGTGGCCATGGGTGGCAGAGCCAGAACTAAAAGCAACACTGCCTCCCCAGCTGGCATTGAATGCTGAGGCGAGATCCCCTCTGACAAGCCCTTCCTTCCCCTCCTCCGATGCCAGGGCAAGGTCAGTGGCGTACCAGCCTACGGACTGGGGAAAGCTGGGGCCTGTGGTACCTGGTGTCAGGCACAGGGGAGACACAGGCCAGGGGAACTCAGTTCTGCACTCCAGAGGCTCACCCAGAGACAGGAGCCCACAGTGCCCGGCGGGGACACTGCCAGAGATGACTGCAGGCAGTGACAGAGACCTGGGCGGTCCATGAGCTCTGTCAGGTGGCACAGAGGGGAGGGATGGAGTGAGGAGTGTATTAGAGAACAGAAATTCAAACTTGGGAAAACTTAACTCTTCTGATCTCATCCTCCACAGGCAACAGGCTAAGTGTGCATTATCGCCTCAAAAAATTCTCACCCATCTGTGAGACTGGTATCCTGATTAGACACCCCCCCACCCCCTGCCTATTTTTTTACCCATCTTAGTCCCATTAAGTATACAGCTCAGTAGTGTTAAGTATGTGCACGTTGTTATGCAACGGGGCTCCAGAACTTTTCATCTTGCAAAACTGAAACTCTATACCCATGAAACAGTAACTACCTATTCTTTCCTCCTCTCAGCCCCTGGCAACCCGCATTCTGCTTTCTGTTTCTATGATTTGACTCCGCTCTGCACCCCATGTAGGTGGAATCATACAGGGTTGGTCTTTCAATGACGGGATTGCCTCACTGAGCGCAGTGTCCTTAAGCTTCCCCTATGTTGTCTCAATGTCAAGCTAGCTTTCTTTTTTAAGGTTGAATAATATTTCACGGTAAGTACAGGAGCACCGTCTACATCACTTACCAATGGGGTGTGTTATGAGGAACATATTGCTAGGTGCTTTCATCACCGTGTGAACGTCATCGAGCGTAGTGAGATAACCCGTAGTATGTGGGCTTTGAGAGGCAGCCTCTCAGGACCCTCTCCTGTAGGTGGGTAGTGGTTGGCAGAAGTGTTGATGAACTGGCTCGTGACTGAGTGCCCCACATTTGTCTATACATTCGTCTGTTGTTGGACACTTGGGTGGCTTCTCCCTTTTTACTCTCACAAATAATGCTGCCCGGACATGAGTGCAAAATATTCCTTTGAAATCCTGCTTTCAAGTCTTGTGGCTCTAAACCCAGAAGTGGAATTTCTGGACTCTATGATCATTCTATGGTTAACTTTTTGAGGAACCACCGTACTGTCTTCCCCGGAAGCTGTATCATTTTTCACTTCGATTAGTAATGCTTGAGGGTTGCAATTTCTCTAATTCCTCACCAAAACTGGTTTATTTTTTCTTTTAATATTAGCCTTCTTAATGGGTGTGAGGTAGTGCCTCATAGTTTTGATTTGAATTTCCCTAATTCTTAGCAATATTGACCACCTTTTCCCCTTCTTGCTATTCATTTGGTTATCATACTCATGCCATTTGTCCTTTTTAAAATCAGATTTCTTTTTAAAATCAGATTGTTGAGCTATAAGGGCTTTTTATAACTCCCACCTTTTTTTTTGTGGCAGCTGAAAATAACTAAAGGATCAAAGAAGTGGGTGACTTGTTCAAGCTTTGTGACACGGGCTGCGTTTCCGGAGTAACAGGGAAAGGCTGGCCCTCATGTTGGGCTTGCTGGCAGCTAGAGAGCTACGGGGCCATCCTCCAGCCCCATGGGCTCAGCTCAAGCCCCTTCCATCAAAGGCACAGCCCATGTTCTCAACCTCGGGTACCAAATTTCTGTTGGAAACTAGCGGCAAATACTGGTTGCACACAACTCAAAAGCGTATAATACCCACTTTAGTGACAGTTCCACTTTCTTGTTCATCCTCTCTTCCCCCAACCCTGCCAAAGAAGGGGGGAGAGAAAAAGTGGTTCATGGAAAAATACATTTAAATGGAGCAGTGCTAGGCCACCACTGCACATCTGTTCTTAACAGGTTTCAGCTGAAACTACTGAAAATATACATAGATCTGTTTATGTGGAACCAGTTAAATATGATAAGATTACAACTTGGAGGGTAACTATGGATTTGGTGGTGGGGGAAAAAAAAGCCCATCCACACTTGGTTTCCACACATGCTCCTAACATTTTACCACAGATGTCGTGGAGGGAATCGGATTTGCTGTGAATTAAAAAGACCTAAATTATATGAGATTAGTTACAAACAAACTCAAGTTGTCCCAGCAGCCTCTCTGCAGCACGTATTCCCCCTCGCTTCCACTCTGGCCAGGCCCTTTGTTATTGGAGAGGAGACCGCAGCTGGGAAATCACTTGTTTCTGAGTAATTCTGTCTTCATTCCCCCAATGAGCTGTTCAGGAGGAAGATGGTATGCAGGCTGCTCCCACGGGCGTCTGTGTGGAAGGGCGCCAAGGCTCCTGGGGACGTGCAGGCAGAGAGCCTGGGCTGAGCCCGCAGCACTCGCTGTTTCGTGAGTCCTTCTGGGGTGCTGATAAACTTCCTGCGATGCCGCACTGTCACCACTCAAGAGATGGGGAAACGGAGGCCCCAGCTCTAGAATGGTTTGCCCAGGGCATGCTGACAGTAAGGAATGGGGTGCCCTAAAGGAAGGTTTCTCCTTCTATCGAAGCGTCCCATGGGGCAAAGCTATAATGCAGATACCCACAGGGCCCACCAGAATCTGAAGGAGTGAGGAGTAGTAGGCAGCTAATAAGCATGTTGGCTGATTGAGGCTGGGGGCTGGAGGGCAGAGGGGGTGCAGGCACTGGGCGCCCAGAGCTTCTGGGTTCTGTAAAGAGAGCGTGAAATCGCTAGATCTTTACATGTGGGCTTGGGTATTGAAAACAAACAAAGAATTGAAACAAACAAACCAACCAACTGCGGTTTGTGATCCCACTGCGGGGCCTTTTGTTGCCCGAGAGGTGGGCTGAAGGGGCCGCACTGTTTTGCTCCCTCTCCAAGTGGGGACTTAGGGTTTGACTATCAGGATCTTGTCACCCTGTGGAGGAGGCCTTGGCCACAGGTGGCAGCACCACACCTCTGCCCCATCCCTGTCTTGCTTGCAAAGCCTTTTCCTGCAACTTCGCCTGGCCCTCTCTCCTACTGTCACACACGTGAATGTGCATTCATCTATATACATTTATCTAGCAATTTATCTCTGAAAAGTGACATCAGCCTATAAAATGCACCACAGGACACAAAAATAGCAGTCACATGGCCTCAAAAACAATCAACCCAAACTGACATCCGACAACATCCCCCCGCTGCACCCCCAGGGGCTGGGCTATGATTGGTAAGATTTTCATTTCTGATGGACCCCATGCTGTGAAAGTGCACCTATTTTTGTTCATCGAAAATTATTTTTTTTAATAAGTAGCCCAGTGGAAAACAATTGTGAATGGCAGCTTCATTATAAGTGGAGTTTTAGAACAAAGAGATATTTATTACTCACACTCTACGACCTGTTCCATGATACTGAATTTTAATTAAAAAATGTTAACGTGTTAAATTGACGCCAAGGAAATGTGACATGAGGGCTTTGAAAGGAATCAGGAAGGTAAAATATGGTTGACAGACAGCCTTGATGATGTTTGCAGTGTTACTACTCATGTGTCTTCTCTTTATTTACCTGTTTTCATTTGAAACTTTCAGTTTTGAACAAGTAGGGACACTCCAAGCTGTGTGGGCCCAAGGTGGGGAGGCTGGTGGAATTAGAAGAGAAAGTACCTGATATGCACAGGGAACCTCGAATAACATTCTCTGCACAGGGCCAGTGGTTGTCTTATAGCCCCCCCTGAAGTGGCTACTGTCCCAGGTCACCTTAGAGAGGCCCTTTGCAAGGGCCAGTTTTCCTGAGCAAGGAACTTAAGGTGGCTTCCAAGCATTTGATTTAAGTTTCCCTTAGTAGACCTGAAAACTGGGAATGAATTATTTGAAGTAATAGATTAAAGGATGTATGGGCAGGTACTGAATATTCAACCAGCCCAAGTTTTCCTTATTGTAACAGTTTTCTCCTGAGATGATGCAATAATTGAATGGGAAGAGCCATGTGCTGCGAATATGTCAATGCATTGTGTTTAAGAAAGGCCACCAAAAGCAGGCAAATAGTGGTCTGCTCCTCTCTGGCCGTGGTTTGTCAGTTCATGTTCTAAAACTCCATGAAAGGGTGGCCAATTTTGCGCCAACTGCAGAGACCTGATTTCTGACTAAGAGGCTTGTGGTGGAAGAATCACATCTCCCAGGGCCCGTGGAAGAAAGAAGCAGCTGCCCTCTGTCCTGACAATCTGCCTCCAACTTGGGGAAGGTGAGTGGAGGACAGGATGCTGGGTGGGGCCTGGGTTTTGGGGATTTGGTCCAGCCTCATGCTGTGAGAGCTTGAGTATCTCTTCTCTGAGGAAGAGACAAGAATGCATTCAGAGACCAGGGCCAAAGAGCGGCAGTGAACGCAAAGGCCTTGAGACTGGACCGGCCAGTGGAGAGTGGGAAAGAGTAGCTGCGATGTAGGGGGTGCTGGCCATGCTTGGGGAGGAGGCTGAATTCTGCTCTAAGAGCAACAGGAGCCATGTGGGTTCCAGGCAGGAGGACAGGCTCAGGGTGCACTTCTCAAAGATCATGTCAGCTTCTGTGCACAGCAGGAGTCCAGAGGGCTAAGGGGCTGGCTCTCTGGAAGCAATGGGATGTATTTCAAAAGTAGAAGGAGATGCAAGGGAGAGGAGAGGTAGGGTTCTTGGACAAGGTTTCTAATGCTGGTTTCCTCATGAGGGAGAAAGGGTAATTTCTCTCTCTCCCAGCAGTTTTGGGCTAGATATGGTGCATGCTGCCACCAGCCCACAAGTGCCCCTGAAGTGAGAGTACATGCTCCTGTCGCCTCCTTTTGCTCCTTCTGACTCCCGCCCCCAGTAAAGTGGGAAGTAGAGCCTGGGCAGGCCTGGGTGACGTGTGGGTGTGGATTGTTCTTTCTGAGAAATCATGTGCAGATTTACAAGCAAAACAGTGATGCAATGAGCAACCAGGTTCTTAAAAACACTTAGATGGTTAAGAAAAGAAAGTTAAGAAGGCACCGATGTGGACTAGCCGAGTTATTTTGTGTGAAGGTGGCTGTGCCTGTGCTCACAGAACTCCCAGAGCCCAACAGGGAGGCTGGGCCCAGGGACGCTCCTTGGGGCTGGGATTTAGAATGGAATCCTGCTGTGCTGGAGAAACAGGGACTGAGTGGGGCTGGGAGGTAAAGGCAGCTGAACCCCCACTTCAGGGTGAACACTCACTACTGACTTCAAACCAAGCCTTGCACACTGTGCCACACTGAGTCCTCGTGGCCTTCATGAGGGGGACAAATGACATTTATTAATTGGGGAATTAATGGATCCTGTCCTGTGGGGCCTTCCCTTTGGTTGGAATGGCTCCCTAGAGGAACAGGAGGGGAAACAGGGTGGCGACATGAAGGATGGCGGATGGGGGTGTCCCCAGCTCAGGGTGCAGCTTGGAGAGAGCACATGACCAGTTTTCTCTGAGCCAGCATTTTTATTCTAAATATAGCCCAAGGTGACCCAAGACATCTTCCCCTCACAAGACCCAGGGTTCTGTGTTTTTCATCATTTCTGTGATTTCTGAAAGAAATAAACAGTGAAACTAGAGGCTTTTAGCTCCCACCTCCCGACCCCATGGAGCCTGGTCCTGAAGAGCCTTGTCCAACTCCCCACGAGATCCAGGCCTACTCGGGTGAGCAGCTCTGTTTGACCACCACCCTTTCCTTGGTGCCAGGGTATTTTGCCAGCTCGTCTCCTTCCTCTTGCAAAGAGAAGCAAGACTTCTATTCACTCAGGAAGGGTCATCTGTCACTCTAGGTGGCAATGAGTAACTCTTGCCACCATCCCTGGGTGGGGGGTACCTTGGTCATTTCAGAGTAAGGCCCATCCCGATGGATTTTAACTGGCCAATAGATTCCTGCCTCCCCTGAGGACCCCACGGCAATGCCAGGCTTATCCCTCAGTCTCATTCTGGAAGGCCCTGGGTGAGAGGCTTTAGAAAAGGGGAGTCTGACCTGTCACACCACGGTGACCAGACTCTGGGGCCTTTGGCTGTTTGTTTGCAAGAGAGGGGATCTTTTTACTATCTGAGTGAGGCCCTACTAATTGCTGCACAAGCACTTCTGGGGAAGTTAAAGTTTCCAGAGGCCTGATGTTAACTCTGACAGAGCCTGTTCTTCCCAGAGAGGGAGCTGGAGGGCATTTATGAAGACACATTATAGAGACTCAGAACACAGTGGTTGTCTCAAAGGGGAACAGCGGAAGACCCAGAAGACCTGAGGACAGTCATGTTATCTTCTGTATAGCAACCAGTGAGCATAGCAAGTGAGAAAAAAAAGTAGAGAAAGAGAAAAAACACATGGATACACTCCCTTCCCCCACCCCAACAACCCTGTATACAGGGACCCCATATTGGGGCACAGTTAAATTTGGCACACAGAGACTACAGCAAAGAAAGAAAACATATCAAGTTACGCAGAGCCCTATTCAGATCTGGGTCTGGGCCTCATGCGCACAATACTCGGCTGAGGAGAACAAGGCCGCTGTGTGTTGTCGAAACGCACACCCATGAGCTTTGCTTTCCTCAGAGTCATTACTGACCCGGCCCTGGGTAGCAGGTTAATTCCCTGCCCTGCAGGTGGAGACAGATAAAACAAACCAAAACGGTGTAATGGGTTGCAGGAAACCTTTCTTTCAAAACTTGATCCACCTCCAGAGAGGAAACACGCAAGGACTTTGCTCTGGACAGTAATCTGTTTTCTTAGGGCAGCAGGAGAGACCTGGCGGCCAGGGTAAATAAGGCAACATAGCGGCCTGGCTTTTGGCAGGCAGTGCTGCTGGGGAAGTTTGAAAAGACCACTTCCTACACTGTTCCCAACCAAGAGTGAGCTGTCAATCTTGCAGGATGGAAGCGCTCTGGAAAAAGTCAGTAAAGTAGGGGTTGGAGGGGAAGGGAGTGGGGAGCGGAGGAAGAGGGAGAGGGGGGCCATGAGGGAGAAATCTAAGCCACAGGTGCATGCTCTGCTCCCCTCCTCCTCCCAGAGGCAGGCTCACCTGGTCAGAACATAGCCCCAAAGATTGCTCCCCTGGAAGCTCACTGAGTGTGGAGAGCAGGAGGGGGATTTTGAAATGTAACCTGGGTGGGTTTCAGCCTTTGCAGCCTTTGCTTTGTGCTGCTGGACAGCCAGGCAGGAGGGCAGCAGGCAAGATGCCAGTGAGGACTGGCTGAGCCCCACTGCGGCCAAGTGGGGCACAGGGTGGGAGAGGTTTGTTTTAGTCATTAAACATCTTTTCTGCCAGTGGCACTTAGAACACCCGGGGGAGGTGAGACAGTCAACTGGCACATGCCAGCCAGAACTGCATGGAGTACTAATAGGCACCATGATATCCCTGTGTCTCCAAGTGTGTGCATGCGTCTTTTCAGAGCCATTCTATATTGTTTTCCATCTTATCCTCACTGGCCCTGGGCTGTCAGGGCAGGGAGTAGCATCATCCCCACCTTACAGTAGAGGAAGCTGAGCCCATTCATCAATGGAATGTTGCTATCTCCTAACTCAAACCAAATGTAGAGGAGTGTCAAATACAAATTTTCCATTAATTGAGAGACAATAACTCGTAGACTTTATTCTTTAAAATATTTTTATTTTGCTTTATTTTATCTGTTTTTACAAATTGTAATGTTTTTATTGAAATAATGTCATATTTGATTCAGAGGTATCGGTTCACCTCATCAGATACATGTTACCACACCACACCCACCTCCAAAGCACCCACAGTCCTACACCACAGTCCACTGAGCCTCTCCATAGACTTTTAGAGCTGGAAGATTCTTTAGATTTAGTTCATTTCACTTATAAGAGGCCATCTGGCTCATCTAGGATCACATGACTGGTGAAATGGCAGAAGAGGGCCTGGAACCCAGATGTTCTGGTTTGAAGTGAGACTGTTGACCAGCATGGGGGAAGGGCGTTACACCATACACTTGTTCTGGAAAGTTCCCCCATCAGCCCCTGGACATAACTGTTTAATCTTAGTATGCTTTCAAGTAAATCAGCGACCTTTGTCCTAGCTCCTCTGCAGGCAGCTAGTAGAAGGAACCATCCCCAACACAACCACATAAACGGGCTGCAAGGTCCTCTTCTGAATGTGGAACCACAGACATCCATGTCCTGGTCTGCTTGCACATCCATGAAGACGATCAACAGGGAGTGGTTTCCATTTAAAGTGCCATGCAAATCTCAGAGATAGGTCTGTTTTCAGTCCCTGAGGGAGCATGAAGCAAAGTGATGTCGTCGTGGATGCATATACTTCATTGTGTTCAATCTGAGCATGTTTTATATCAAGAGAAGGGCTTGTAGTCAAGGCAGGGGGAGCTAAAGGAAGATTCAGAGGTTCTACACTCTCAAAGATCTCAACCTCTTCAAAATGTCAACCCTCAGAATACTCATAATGTTTCATCCCACTCAGCAGAAGCAACTCTCAGTTGCCCAACTCTCAGTGCCACTGTGCGTGCGTGGGACGCCACTCTGGTCCAGAAGGACAGAAAGGTTACGTATGGTCATCTCCCTGTGGAGATTTTCGCCAGTGGCTGTAATTTCTCCTTGGAGATTTGACAAGCTCCCTGAGGCACAGTCATATGCAAAGAGCAGCTCATAGCTGTTTGTTAGGGAGGCCACACTGAGCCAGGGGTGGCGAAGTATGTCATGAGCTCACACTTGGAGGAGGAGGGGCTGCCTGGGATTTTGGGCAGGTGGGTGCTGGTCAGAGTCAGAGTCAGGAAAGTGATAAGAAAAGGGGAAATAATTTGCATTCCAGCCTTCGTGTTCTCATCTGTAAGTGAGAATAATAACTTCCTTCCAATATATTTTTTTAGTTGGCCAAATGAGATGATTACCTGTGCTATCTCGTGTTATAGAAAGTGAGCGAAGTTCTGTGGACAAGAGAGAATTCAAAACCAACCTTAGGTCCTTGGTGTCTTCATTCTGAGATAATTGTCTCCAAGGGGAAAAGGGACAGCAGATGGTGCCTCCACCCTGCAGATCAAATCCAGGTAAGTCAAGTAGGAGCATAAGTACCCCACTCATACTGTGCCCAATGGGCTTGTGATCGGAGGCCACGTGGAAGTGGCATGGCAGGGTGATGGGTAGGGCAGGAGAGCCCGCTGTGAGTCCAGGGGTAGCTGCTCACTCCCTCCTACCTGCACAGGTATCTTCACCTCCTTGACCCTGTTTGCCCCTTTGTAAATCAGAGCAGACTGCACACAGCATGGGATTGTGGCAAGATTCCTGTGAAATGATGCAGGAAAAGAAATAGAGATGACAAAACACCAGACACACATGTGATACTATTATTTTTAAGAGAGGGAGGAAGAGGATCCAGGGAAAGAGAAGGCGATGCACATTGCTTTCATTTCTTATGTAATAGTCAACTATCTATTTTATGATGGTTTTAATTTTCCAGGAAAGTTGAGAAAATAGTCCAGAGTTTCTGAGCACATCACATTTGGTTTCTATTAGTAGATTAGTATACAGATTATTGATAGTGTTATGATTAATGACTAATATTTCTGTATCATAAATAACTAAAGTCTATACTTGAGTCCAATTTCCTTAGTTTTTACCTGTGTACTTCTGTTCTGGGATTCCATCTGGGACACCACATTATCTTTGTCTTGTCTCCTTAGATTCCTCTTGGCTGTGAGTTTCTCAGACCTTCCTTGTTGTTGACAACCTTGACAGTTTTAAGGAGTACTCTTCAGGCATTTTCTAGAATGTCCATAAATTGGGATTTGTCTGTGTTTCTCAAGGTTAAGATAAGGAAGACCACAGAAGTACAGTTTCATTCCCATCACACTGTATCAGGTCAACATATACTCAACATGCCTTTATTCTTGACGTTGACCTTGACCATCTGGCAGAGGTGGTGATGGTTGGGTTTCTTCACTCTAAAGTTTCTTTCTCTTTCCATGCACAGCCCCCACTTAAGGAATGGGGAATCATGCTCTACCTCCGTGGACATGGAGTGGCTGCATCAATGACCTGAAACTGTACTGCCAGGGAGATTTGTTTACTCTCTTCTACTTGTCAACTCATGTTATCGGCATGGAATATTATCATAGTCATATATATCACATGAAATCATGAATATTTATTTTATACTTGGGTTATTTATAATCCATTACTACTTAATTTTATTGCTCAAATTATTCCAGTGTTGACCATTAAGAGCCCTTTCAAATGACTAGTGTGTCACTTGGTATTCCTCCTTCATTATGTGTTGTGGTTTGTTTGCTTTTCTGAGTACTTTCTTACTCCATAATAGGCTCCAGGCTCATCTGGTATATTCCTTTCCTGTGCTAAAACCTGCCATTTTTTACAAAAAGTCTTAGTTTCTTTTATTGGAGAATGGTATTAAAATCTAAGATAACTAGTAACTAGTTACTAGTTACTAGTAACTAGTGTGCTTATTTCTATAGGGGTGTCTTATTTGTTAGGTCCTCTTAGCTGACAGAGCAAAGAAATATATGTTTATATCAACCTATAGCTACAAATATGTGGTGCACATGCATTTGTATCATGATCCTTATTGATGTCTTTGCACTAATCCATTACCACAAAGATCATCCCAATCTTCCCCCCTCGCTTATCTGTAACCTTCCACTCCAACAATGAGAAACTAGGCTTCCGCTGTCCATTTACTTAACTTTTCAATCCCAGAATTGATGATGCATGACTTCAGAATCGTTGACTCCTCCCCACAAGGGAAACTGCTTTAGCCTGCAGGATATGGTGCTCTGCACAAGTCCTTTTATTTTTGGTTTCCCAGTCTCCACTTATTTCCAGTGCTACTGAGGTCAGCACCTTCGCCCCCCACCTCTTCAGGAAGGTTGTGTCATGCACTGGGGATACAGATTCTCCGGTCATATTCAACATTCCATGCCAGAACCCCCCAACTCTCTCCAATTGACTTTTTTTAAATTTGCATACATTTTAGAATTCCCTAAGATGACAACCTGGATGATTGATTTTAGATCTTCCTTTTGGCTAAACTATACATTTAACACCACATATTTCTATTATTCTGTTTCGTTTCTTCTAAAATTTTATGTAAATAGAATCACAGAGCTTTGTATATTTCTTATTTGGCTTCTTCAGCCTCATTGTTTTCAGATTCATTCATGTCCTTGCTGTGTCAGTAGTTTGTTCCTTCTTTTTGCTCAGTAGTATTCCATACTATGGTTGGGCCCCTGTTTGTTTATCCATTTACTTGCTGCTATGCCACTGGATTCCAAGGTTGAGCTATTAAAAGGAAAGTTCTATTTCCATTCACGTGAGTCTTTGTGTGAATTTGTGCTTTCATCTCTCTTGGGTAAATACCTGGGAAGAGGATAGCTGGGGTCAAGTGGAAAGTGTATGGTTCCCTTTTCTGAAACAACCCATCTGCTCTCCAGGATGAATGTGCCATGCTCATTCTCATCGGCAGCGTGTGAGGCTCCAGTTCCTCCTGCATTTAGTACGGTCAGTATTTTTAATGTAAGACATTCTAATGGTATTTCATTGCTTAAATTTGTATTTCCCTTATTACTACGGATATTGTGTTTATTTGGCATTCATATAGCTTAGTTTGGTGAAATAGATGTTCAGTTCTTTTTCCCATTTATAAAATTGGGTTGTTTTCTTTTCTTACTGATTTGAGGTCTTTAAAAAAATATTTATGTCCATTATCAGACATGTGATTGGCAAATATCTTCTCCTAGTCTAGAGTTTATCTTTTTGTCGTAATAGTTCTCTTATATTTGCCAATACATCTTATATGTCATGCTTTTGTTGTCATATCTGAAAAGTCTTTGCCCAACCCAGAGTTCCAGTTTTAGTTTCAGAGTCTCCCCTCCTGCCTAGGATTTTCTCCTATATTTTCTTACACAACTAAAATAGTTACAGGTTTTTAAATTAGTTACATGATTCATTTTAGTTAATTTTTTATATGGTACGAAGCAGTCATCAAATTTCAATTTTTGCATATTCAGTTGCTGGATGTTTAGTTGTTGTAGCACCATTTGCTGAAAAAAATATCCTTTTTCTACCAAATACACACACACACACACACACACACACACACACACACACACACTGTTCTATTTGTCCATCTGTATGCCAACATTATACTGCTCTGTCCTTGTTACTTTATAATGAGATCTGAAATCAGGTCATCCAGTCCTTCACATGTGTTCTTTATTTTCAAAGTCTTTTGGACTATCCCGAATCTACTGAGTCTTCTTTTGAATTGTAGGATCGGTTTATCTGTTTCCGTAAAAGCAAAAGTCATTGGGACTTTTGACTGGAATTGTGTTGAATCTTTATATCAATCTGGAGAAAACTACCCAGAATGTGGTGTTTCTTTCTATTTACTTAGACTTTATTTAATTCCTTTCAGCATATAGGCCTTCTGCATTCTTTGTTAGATTTATTACTCATATTATTTTTTAGTTACTAGAAATGGTATTTATTTCAGTTTCTGATTGTTGCTAGTACACAGAAATGCAAATGATTTTGTTAGACTGATCTTATGTCTTGCACATTTTTAAGGTCACTGATTAATTAGTTCTAGTAGCTTCTTATAGATTCACATATTTTTGCCGTTTTTTGGTTTGTTTCAAATGAGAAGATAAATATATCCATTTTATCATAAGTGGAAATTAAAAGATCTGCTTTTAACAGGTGGATCTACTAAGCTGAATGGAGCATGAGTAGAGTTGCTTCAAGTCAGGACACCATTTCAGTGAAGCCCAAATCACAGTGGAAACAAGTGAGTCTAGTCTGTGCTGGCTGTGGCCCACAAATGGGGAGGGCAATTCTTAGAACTCTTTGCCCCAGTATATAAGAGTGAGATGTGTGAGGACTTGGCTTGGGCACCTCATCTGCAGAGGAGTATGTCAAATCCAGTGATGATTTAGTGTCACCACAAAGGAGACTCACAAAGTACAGGACATCGATGTAACGGAATACTCTTTAGCCACTAAAACAGATGTCAAGTAAGTTCCCTGGCATGGAAAATGCTTGTGGTTTATTACTGTATTCATTTTCTAGTGCTGCATAACAATTTATCACAAACTTCAGAGGCTTAAACCAATGCCCATTTATTATTCTCACAACTCTCTGGGTCAGAAGTCCAGGTGGGCTGAAGTCAAGGCATCAGCTAATCTATGCTCTTATCTGGATGTCCAGGGGACGGTCCACTTACAGGTTTATTAAAGTCCTTGGCGGAATTCAGTTGCCTGTGATTGCCTGACCGAGATCCCCGTCTCCCAGCTGACTGTCTGCGGGAAGTCATTATCAGCATTATCAGTCATTATCCAGAGGCATTCCACATTTCTTTGGCTCGTGGCCCCTTTTCAAAGACAGCAACGATATATCAAATCCCTCCTATGCTTTTAGTCTTTTTGATCTCCTTTCTGCCTTTAAAGGCAAATGGGATTACCTTGGGACCACCCACATAATCCAAGATCATCTCCCTGTGTTAAGGTCAACTAATTAATAAGCTTAATTAGAGCTACCAGGTTCTTTATGCCATGTAAGGTAATGTATTCATGGCATAATAGTCCGTCATATTTATTGTTCCGTATAAAATCTTGGGGGACCATATTTAGAATTCTGCCTTACACAAAGAACAAACAAAGTCAGATATGGTACAAAAATAGTACATGCAAAATGGTACATTTTTAAGGAATGAAAAACGTAATAAAAAGTTATGGATTATGCTTGCTTTTTTCTCTACCATCTAAGTTTTGTTTTGTTTTATAAAAAACATGTTTTCATAGATTCTATGAAGAATTTATCTAAAACCTAGACCTATCAAAGTTTATTTGCCAGGTAGAGGGACTCAGGATCTGTTTTCTCATAAGCACAATGTTTGGGAGTGATTACAGTCCTATGACATTCCAAAGAGCTCCGTGTCCTATGTGTTATCTCTAGGGAGAAGTACATTTCAGGTCCTAACTCATGCCACAAAGAGATGGTTCTTCCCTTCTCAGCCACCTGCCCCCAAAGAGGCTTTGGTGGGCAAGGGGGCTGCTAGCTGAAGGTATTCATATTACAGCAATGCAAGAAAAGACCCCTCCCTGATGCTTACATGGATCTCTGTGTCAAGAGAGGAAGGGACAGAGCCCCTGCACGCTGCCACGCTGGGGCTGGCATATGCCTGCCCGTGGGTGCACCAGCACATGGGAGAGAGGGGAAGCACACACGTGTGAGTGTAAACAAGTAATCTGCACCCACTTATGCTGCCTCTTTTCCAAAAAAAGGTGCTTTCACCACTCATTTTTTCTTTGTCTTATTACTGCAACTAAGGACCCTATGGGGCTGAGATTCTCTCTCTTCCCCTGTTTTGTAGTTCTCTTTCCCCAGCATGCTCTCTTCATGGCAGTCACGTCCCCTCCCCTCTGTCCCCTGCCATTCTCCCCACCTTCACTCTGTATACTTGTCGCTTCCTCTCTTTATGTATTATTTTGTTTTGGTGGAGTGTCCCTCTTCATCCTTTCTTGGACTGCTGATCTCCCCACCAAAAACTAGGAGCAGTGCTGACAAAGTGCTAACAAACTGTGGTGACGCCAGGCCGTGGAATACCGAGGGCAACCACAGGGACTTTGGACAATGAAACACCCAGCCACGTGGACGAAGCTACAGAAAATCATGGCGAGCAAGGAGACATACAAGCCACCACTCCACTTATCATATTCTCTCTCTCTTTTAAAGATTTATTATTATTTTTTATTTATGCATGCATGAACTGGGGTGTAGAGCAGAAGTGTGGGGGTGGGAGGCGAGTGGACCCGCCAGAGACAGAGTGGGGACCAGAAGAGGCAGATTGACTGAAATATACTGCTAAGGGGAGCAGCCGGGGAGACAGGAGAGGTCTGCTGCACAATGTGGGTCAGCTCCCTGGCTGGGGATCGAACTCAGGCTGCAGTGACTGGCAACAGCTCGACAGCGCTGAGACATTAACCCCGTGCCACCAGGGAAGGCCCACTTAGTCATATTCTTGAGATGACAAAATTGTAAAAGCAGAGAACAGAGTAAGGGGGAAGACTAGGAGGGAAAGAAATGTGGTTACAAAACAGCAGAAATCTCCTCATGGTGAAAGAAACGAAACACGTCTTGACTGTGGAGCTGGCCACACTAAAAGACACAAGGGACAGAATTGCATTGCATGGGACCGAGTAAGCTTGTGCGCACACAAGCACACACACACACACACACCCCCCCTGCTGAGTGTAAGTGTGTCAATGTCAATATTCTGGTTGTGATAAACTAGTTCTTCAAGATGATACTTTTGGGGAGAGCTGAGTAAAGGGCCCAGAGCATTTCTCTGGTTTATTTCTTACAGTCGCATATGAATGTGCAATTATCTCAAAATAAAAAATGTAACTGAAAGAGAAAGAAAAATAAAAAACACAAACTTTTTTGTGTTTGCCGTTTTCCAAGGCAAACACAAATAAAAGGACTTCATTGCCAGGAAACCTGTCCTTTAGGAAATGTTCAAAGAAGTTTTCAGGCAAAAGGAAAGTGCTGTAGATGAGAAACTTGGGTCTGCTTAAAGCAGAGATGAGTATTGGGAAAGGAAGAAATAAAATCTTTCATTTTTATTAATCTTAATTGATCTAAATTACAAGTTGTGGCTTGGGAGCTCTCATTATTTTTGGAGCTAATATTTTGTTCAAATAGCAAGGATTTTTTGAAAACATGCAGGGTTTAGGCAGCCCTATGCTCCATGGTCAAAGGCAATGCACAAGGTTCTTCCGACAGTGCCCTCGCCTCACCCAGCCGTTCTCCCGTCTCTCTAAGGGGCCATTTGGCTTTTATCAGAGGGGACAACCCTTCAGCACGTGGGTGTTGTCCAAGACCATGATGGTGAGTGACACATGCAGCGGTATTGGGGTCAAACAGACTTGAGTTCAAATCTTCCTTCTGCCTCTTCATAGCTGTGTGGGTGTTTCTTCACCTCTCTGGTCCTAGGATTTAGCAGGACTTTTCAGGTCAGCCATGACATTCTAGGGACTAACACAGGGTAGAGATATCACCTGACAGGTACTAAAATGTGTTTATTCCCATTCTTATTAGGACATTTATGGCTTTCCTCCTACTGAATAGACAGTTGGCAAACTCATATAGGTAACTCAATTCCTTGACAAAATTCACATGTAATATCTCTAGTGCTCTGTCCTTGTCTGGAAGCTTACTCTGCAGGGAGGCGAACATAACTAACACTTCTCAGTTGTCCTCAAAACTTAGACTGGGGACAAGTTTTGGATGAGAACTTAGAGCTTAACACTTTTTGCTCCGCTCACGTATTCACGTGTTCATCTAGTCTCCGGTTTTTCATGCCACGGTGGATTTATTTGGAACTATTAGGAGCTATTTCTTTGATCGTACTCAGTCTAGAAGCTTTAATCTCTATGCATTTAAAATTTCATTAAAATATAGGGCCTTCACGGTGGCGCAGTGGTTAAGCGCTGCGCTGTGGAGCTGTCAGCAGCGGCGACGCGAGTTCGACGCCCGGCCAGGGAGAATCCCACATGGCGCGGCAGACCTCTCCTGCCTTGCCCGCTGCTCCCCTCAGCAGTGTATTTCTCATCTGCCTGTTCTGCTACCCACTCTGTCTCTGGTGAACCCTCTCACCGCCCCACACCTCTGGCCTGTACCCCAGCTTTTATGCATAAATAAAAAATAAATCTTTAAAAAAATATATATATATCCCATAGTTTAGGAGCTGTATGTGTTTTATTGAATGCTTATACCATTCATGCGGTGGCACAGAAAATAGCCAGCACAAGAAATGTTAAATAAACAGTTTTAGGTCTAAACAATCTGAAAAACCTGTAGCTCCCCCAGCCCCTTCCTCCAAATTAACTGAGAGTAGGAGCAGTGCGCCGCCTCCTTTGGGCACCAAACACTTACCATCTTGGCCCTAAAACGATCCCACAGACCATTCTCTACCCAGCATGCCAAACAGTGTCTTTAAAATGAAAACCTTTTGTGTCAGGCCTCTTTACCCTAAACCTACCCAGTGGCCCACACTGCATGTGAATCTTCAAGTGCCTAGACCCAACTCAGCCTTACCCTCTGGTCTCCCCATGGTACATGCCACCCCAGTCACACTCCCTGAGTTCTGTTTCCAAATGAGTATGTTCTGCCTCAGGGTCTTTGCACTTGCTGATCCTTCTGCTTGGAGGGCTGTACTCAGGATCTGAGCATGCTGGCTCCCCGCCTTCTTGTATTGCTCTATCCTGACATTATCTAAAGCAGAGGGCCTTCCTCCCCTTTGAAAGTCCTTTCTTTTCTCCCTATTTTTCCTAAGGTACTTGCTACCATCTGAAGTCATCATTTACATGTTTACTGGGTATCTGTGTTTCCTCCTTCAAGGATGTCAGCTCCATGGGACTATGAAAGTCCTGATCCCTAGATCTGAGCCCAGGTAGGTGTTTCCCCATACCTATTTGTAAATGAATAATTGCTCCTTCCCATCCTGGCACACATATTCACGTTCTGAGAGAGCAATCCTGAGCCCTGAGCCCTGAGCCCTCAAGAGCCATATGGGTCCCAAGTTATCCCCAGCCCACACTCTGTGACACTTGCTCAAAGGAAAAGTGCCAGCGACCCCAGATCGTCATATATGATGGTAAGCCCAAGGATAGGCTTTTCATGCCAGGCTGGTGGTTAGGGCAAGAGATACTGGATAAAGGGATAAAGGGTAACAAAGTGAGTCTCCCCCATGCACATGCAGTCACGTAGCAGGTTTGTTTGGGATTAGGCACGGTGCTAATTCAGCTGACACTCAGGCAAAGGGATTGTACCTGGGGAAGATTTACTTCTCCTCTCGCATCTCTTGTGTCACCCTTACCCCCGGCTGACGGTGCATCTCTCCCCCAGCAGTCATCACGCAACAGTAATAACCGATTCGGCCGCCTGCTGCTCAGCCCCCCGAGCCCCAGCCAAGAGAGGGGGCTTGCCCTGCTGCATACATATATCCACAGAGGAACATTTGTCAGGAGCCTCCAGGAGAAAAATGAGTATTCCATAAAGATTTCATTTTTGTTGGAGTCTATCCATGTCTCTATATTGTCATAAAAATTCAATAGGAAACTTCCATAAAGAAAGAAAGCATAATTAAAAAGAAATAGGGACAGCTCCAACAGAGGTTGAAGATTAAAGACCAAGAGGCCCAGTGCAGGCGAGGGAATTTTATGAGCTATCAAAGAAAGAAAAACACACCACACAGAAAGCGTGCCCAGTAGGAATCTCCCTGACTGCCGTGTGCGAGCCGAGCCATCCAGCCTGGGGCACTGGCCTCTGAGGGCTGGGAGGCAGGCATCCAGGTCCCCTGCGTGACACAGCAGTCGTCCTGCTCGGCGTGAGGCTGTGTATGGGGACACTGGCTGGAGGGAGCAAGGATCCCAAGAGATGTTGTAGCTACAGCCTTCAGAAGCCAGCAGAACTCCAAGGAGACCCTGTCCATGTGGGAACCACAGGGGTCTGGTGCTTGTTGAGTTGTGACTCCAGCAATTGTGGGGAGAGAGAACCTCCAGGGAACCAGATCTTTGACCAACATTCAATAGTAATATTCAACTCTGAGGCCCTGAATTGCTTCTTATTGGACTATTTTTCTGAGGACAAATACAATAGATGTTATTTGTAGAAAATTTGGGATTGCAGAAAAGCAAAAGGAGGATGAAAACTGCCTATCATCCATCCACCTCACTATACGTATCTGTTATCTCAATGTCTTTACCTTTCCCATCTTGGGAAAAAATACAATTTGCAAAGAAGAAAATAATGGAAAGACCCTAATTATAGTATGTGGGTGCAGGCAGAGGGGTTCCCATCATCCAGAGCAACCAAGAGGCACACCTGATAGTTCTGTGGAGACAGATTTGAGCAAGTAGACAGCAACCCTTCCTGCCAGAGTCCTGGGGTGCGCAAAGAGACACCTGTTTACAAAATGGAGGTAGGGAATGAAATGCTATAGGTATGATCACCTATCTCTGTAAGGACAGACCTTCTGCAGAGACTATGAACATGTGGGTGATTTCACTCCCATTTCTAAGTTACACTAAGTTTGTGGTGCTGTCCAGCTCTGGAACAAATGGCTACACTCCTGATCTCATCCGCGACTCTGGTGCCTGGACCCTCATTTCTGGAGATGTTCCACTAACAGGCAGCTTCCCTGTCATTGCTTTACTTATAGCAGTGGGGACAGAGGGCTGGGGGTGCTCATGGACTACTCCTTCAAGTGCAGTGAGCCTTAGATATCTGCAAGCATCATTTCAAATTTGCAAAGTGGCAACTCTTGTTACTGTACAATATTTGTCATATCATTGACAATATGATGCTGGAGATGGCAAACAGCATTACCTTAAGCCACCAATTTTTGCACAAGAAACCAGTTAGGAACAATACAGTAGTTTCAACGGACTTTCTTTTCCAATCAAAGCAAAAATCACTATGTTGAGTCCTAAGGGAGGATATTTGATGCATCTTAACATTTCCAGATTTTAAATAGAGGATCATCTACAGGGACCTCTGCACTGATTTTCAAACTCGACTCTTGGCATGAGGTTGAGAAGCAGCGCAGGGCAGCCCCTGGCCTCTGACAGTCAGGCTCAGGCTGGGCCATGGCACCATCACTCAGAGCTCAGGGAGCATCTGCCAGTGGGAGCAAGAGAAACAGGCCCAGTGTGGGCAGGTGCAGGACAGCTCCAAGGCGCTTTTCCTGCAATGTCTGAGTGTTCTCCTCTCCCACTTTTCAAATGCGGACACCAAGACAAGGCAGGTAAAGGAGGCTCAAGTTCACTTAGAAACACCTGTCAAGGTCATAGACAGCACAGGGCCCCAGTGCCTCACAACCTGCCCAAAGCGACCTATGCAAGATGAAATATTTGCAGTGAAGAGGGAAAGAGCCTCACCAAATTTATAGGAAAAGGAATTTTAGAGAAAGTAGTTCTGTTCTGAAATGCTCCTGAAGTAAACTTTTCCAGATTCTAAGAGCATGGACTCTGGCATTAGACTTTTTGGGGGCTTGAGAGGCTGAATCTACTAATGTACAATAACCTTGCAAAATATAAAGACAGATCTCTGACGCACCATCTGCAGCGACCTGCCCGGGACTCCAACCCATGATCCACAGTCGACAGCCCAGGAAGCCAGTCTGCTCTAAGTCAGACTTGAGGGAAACCGCAATGCTATCTCTAGGGAACTTCCAGAAGTAAATAATAACTTCTGTAACAATCAGCCCCCAGTGGCCAGGATTTGGCTAGTAACTGACAAATTACCAAACTTTTGTCCCCACATCCAGCTTTGGATCAATCAGGTTCAGGGGAAATCAAAGTTATACCCTGAACCAACCACAGAATGTGGCCCACTTCTAGTAAACCCTCCTCCACAGTCCCCATGCCAACAAGATGTAAATTTTTCCCTCACTCCCTCCACACCCCAACTCTAAAGCTTTCCCACTCTTCTGCTTGCCTTCGAGTCTCTGCCAAATACAAGTGGGGTGACTTAGCAAGCTCTGAATACACAGCCTTTGCTGCTCTCATTGAGTTGGCCTTCATTTATTTGTACAGGAATCTGCTATTCCCTGGTTGTATGACGTAATCAAGTACTTTCACTCTCTCAGTCTCCATGTGGGTGTCCGGATCATGGGTTGACAGCTGTTCCTCCATAACTTCTCAGAAGGAATCACAAGACCATTCTTGGGCAACTCCTGACAGAAAGCTTGGCAGACAGCTCCTGCCCAGTAATTACTGATCTTCAGATTGACTATGTCATTACTATTCTCCCTCCAAGAAATGTAGAGACAATCTTCTAGATCTTTGCAGGACAGCCAATTTAGGAGGAATGAAAGAGATCTAAATTTCTTGAAACTCACTGGTCCAATCCTTACATCAAAATGCTAGCTTAAAGCTTGGTAAGCAGTGAGAGCCAGTGGAGAGAGAGCCGACGGGACCTGAGAATTCGATACCACTGAGGTGGATAGAAGGAAGCAAAGGAACCATTATACATGGAGCAGTGTTTATCTACTAGGTTTTTACCAAACACTGTGAGATGCATGGGGATATCATGCCCATTTTACGGATAAGCTCAAAGAGGTACGCAAAGCTTCCAGAGTCACAGAACTAAGACTTGAATCCCATTAGGTGCTTGAGGAACAACAAGCTGTAGCCAGGGAGAGGGAGTTTTTCCAAGCCAGCAGTCAGGAGCTCATATAATGTGACAGTTAAGGACGGGGGACAGTGTCAGTGAGTTCCACCACGGTCTTAGTGAAAGGGTTCAGTGGGCCAAGAGAACCACACAAAGGGGATGGGCTGGGGCTGCATTGAGTTGGTTCCTTCTTTGGCTGGGCTGGAGGGGACAGAGTGAGCTCCTAGGCAATCTCTCAGCTCAATGAACCAGGCTCCAGGGAAGATACTGGGGTGAGGGTGGGGTTTAGACCCAAGGCTGAGCATAGTTTTTTGAAATGAGCTCAAAAGCCAGCATGGGCTCAGTGTGAAAATGACTTTGATGCCAAGACATTGATGCAATGAACTCCTGTGGCCTAAAGAAAACCTTGTCCCAGGGCCAGTAGCCTTGGTTACCTGCTGGTCATGCAGATGGTCTCAACTGTGGGGAAGTGGGCAGGTCGACACAGAGGTCTGTGTACACACCCTGGCCTATGTACCTTGACTAATTTATACAGTTGCACCAATGGTGTCAATTGGAAGGTGAAAGAAAGCATTAAAAAATGAATGATGTTCTAGAGAATGAGTCTAGCAGGGTATGCAGGTAACTAGTAATAGTGATTATCTCTAGCAAAGGAAATCAGCTCTGGGACAAGAATTGGGGAAAGAGGTGTTTTTGTATTTGAATTTTTTTACAATTTATTAATTTTCAATAGAAAATAATTATGACAAATTAATAGCTATTGATGAGGAAAAAATATCACTCAGACACTTTGTAAGTTGAAAGACAATACAGGGGCCCAAACCACAGTCTAGTAATTGTACATGTTCAATATCTTAATACCTTTACTGTGGCACAGGGTCAAGAATTGTGAGTCTTCATCTCCAGCAAGAAAAACAAAGGTGTGGAGTGTGTACGGGCTGGGGCTAGGAAAGTCGGAAGTAGATTAAACTTTTCACTCATCTTAATGCTAAAAGGATGGGGATCTCTTTTAGAAATTAGAATTGTGCAATGAACAGAAAAACAGGAAAGAAAAGAATAGTTATATTTATTTCTCTAAAAAGAAAACAGTGGTGGCTCACACTGTAGTCTAAAGGGCTCCTTGGTTCTGTTCTTAACACACAAAGAAGTTTTTGAATCATCACAAATGAGGATGAGGACAAAGCAGAGGCAACAAATGAGGTTTTCTCAGTTGGCTTCAGAAGAACAGTGGAGCAGCAAGAGACAGGATCAGTTGGAGTGAGGGGATCTAAAGACCCCAGTTAGAAACTTCCATATTTACTAAGAGAGTGGCAAGGCCTAAGAGGAGTAGATTCCCCTCACATCTTATCTGTTAAAAACAGTGCCCTGGGTCTCTTAGCCTGTCCCAGCCTCAGGCTTAGCATTGTACAACTGCAGGGAGCCCTGGTCTTGTCTGCTCCCTGCCTATTCTCTAGACAGATAAATGAGCCAGGCCCCAGAGAAGGGAAAGATTGTGCCTAATTCAATGGGTTTGAGGTAGAGAAAAGATAGTGCTGAACACTTTGATCAAAAATAGCTAAACATCCCACCCCACCCCAGCTTGGACCAATTCCTTTTGCAGTCAGCTTCCCTGCAAGGCTGTTTCCCCTTGCTGCCTGCTTCCCAGATGCATGCTTCCCCATGTCTTCTTGATTATTAGTCCTGGCCGTGCTGCCAGGTTATGGAGCCCTTGGGTCTTCCCTTTTTGCTACAGTGCTGGCCTGTGTGGGTTTGTTTCTGAGAGTGAAGGGGTAAGTGCATATCTAATTTCCATCCTGGAAATTAGAGGCCTCTTCTTTCCCCAGGGATTGATTGGCTTTTCTTCCTGGGTAGCAGCTTCCTTGCCTCCCAAAGAATCTGATCATCCCAACCCCAGATCTCTGAGATGGGTTTAATAAGTCTCAATTGCGTTCTGAGCTCCTGGAGACAAACTCTAAAATAGACCTAAGAAGCAGTGTACTGGTCTCACCTTGACCCCTCTCACCCATTCAGTCTTCTGGGAGCACAGCTAGAAATGAAATGGCTGAGAAACAGCAGAGGAGATGCAGGGCTAGCTCGTACACTTTCTCACAATCTCATACACTCAACCTCGTATCAATGACCTTGCAAACTCGTACACTTAACCTCACACATGCAACAAAAGTCACCAAGAATCTCTTAGTGGATGTAATTAAAGGTTGACCTAATTTCTTTTGAAACAATAAGGTTTTGATGAAAGTCCCCATGGTTTTATGACTGCTGCCTCAAAAGGGAACCCTGACTTTTCTGGAAAAAATGTGGTGCAATAAATCTAAGTTCTTCTACAAACGTATGTATACTAAGGAATATGTAACATTGGCCTGGATATTGGAAATGTTATAAAAAAAAATCAATCTGTGCATTTACCTTACTCCAGTCATTTCTTTTGTGATTACAAAAGGTGGAAAGCAGTTGCCTTTGGAAATCAGTAGATGGGATTGATGGAAATCCACTTACAGAAATCCAAATCTTGCATCAGAAGATGCAAAATAACATTGTAGACACATAAAGGAAAACCTGCCAAAATACAATGGGTTTGTGCTCAGTTAAAATTCATTCGCCTGGATTCCAGAGGCTCTTTCTTGCCTTCGAAAGTGAGTGACATGGACATCATACGCACTTCAAAGTGTCTATGACTGTTGTTAACGTGCTCTAGGGATGACTCTTCAAAATACTCTTATATTTTTCTTTCTGAACTATGACAGATATCAGAATTATTCTTTCACAGTTAAAATGTGCTAGTGTTTTCAGAACAAAGTCTGATGTTGGGTTTTGATCTCTGCATCCACAGAGGGAGTAAGTCTGTGACTCCAGGCAAGTTCTTTCATCTCTCTGGGTCTCCACAAATAAAGGGGTTAAAATTACAGCCAACAAAGTAAATGGACAGAGATAGATCCAATGATAAAAGTCTAAATTCATCAGCAAGAAATGCCCATCACTGCTCTAAGTGCCCAGGGTCACCAACAAGTCCTCTGATTAACTTTCTCCCCAAGGTTCTTATGTCCCAAAAAAACATACTTCACTTACTACTAATAATGTATTTTGTCAATTTGGGTTGAACAAAAATATACTTATCTATCAAGCAGTAGTCCTAACTAACAAGAAAAAAAACAACCACCACTATCTCCGTGAAAATTATGATGTAATTCCAATAAAAAGTAATGGCATTTAAGGTTTTAGTTATGAGTAACTATACATTTCATATTTGGAAATAGTGTTTATAAGTTTAAGAAATTGTTGTACAACCCTGTGTATTCCATTAATCTTTTTGGGGTCCAGGATCCAGGGCTGAGAATTACATACCTGGTGGTCTCTAAGTTTTTGGCATTCCGCAACATTTAGTTTAAGAAATTCTGGCTGCCAAAAGGGGCAGAATATCAGGTACTCTCATTTATCAGAAATGAGAATATAATTTGGTAAAATCTATGTGGAGGACAATTTCACAATATAGTTGAAAAACCTTAAAATAGGTATGGAAGAATTTCTAGTTCTAATGCTAGTAGAGAAGCTCCTACTGGACCACTCCTCCTGTAGATAATAATCACAAACTGTAAGCAAAAATTTTAAACAAAATTTTAAAAGCCAACTTCTGAAAGAATTAGAGAGCAAGCAGAAGCAGACAGAAACTGAATCTGACCTTTGAAAGAAGGAACTGCATTGGGTGAGATCTGTTTATACAATTTTCCTCTGAGGGTTCTCCCATCTGCCAGGCAGAAAGCTGCAGTCTTATTGCTTAAGGTGTCAGAGGACAGAGTTCAGGACTGCCAGAGAGGCTGGGAATTGAAAGGAACTAAAAGTTGGAAAAATTGAGCAGAGATTTCAACTACTGCCATTTAACGGGAGACAGTTTTGGAGTTTGAAGCTGAGAGAGATTTTGATAATTTTTTTTAGAGAGATTTGATAAACACCTTGGACATCCCATTGACATCCTAGTGATGTCATACCTAAGAGCAAAGATTATGTCCCAAGATTAAAGTTTTTCTCACAGACTAAGGAAAAATCTAAAAAGACTTGTTCTAAAAATTATAAAACCAAGCTTCTGCAGCTTCAAGATGATGTGCCATAATTAGCAGTGGCTGTTGTCAAAGGAAGTAATGGGATACAGAATTTCTAAATCTATTGCCTAAAAACAAACAAACAAAAACATTATACAATAAAAAATTACTAGACAAGAAAGAAACTGAAAAATGTGCCCTATATGCAATTTTAAAAATCATTCAATAGAAACAGACTCTGAAGTAACTTCAATGTTAGAAATAGCAGACAAGAAATTTATAGTATTATAAATTATTTATACTGATGCATTATAGGTTTTGTGTTTGAAGACTTAAAATATGGGGAAGCTCAGCAGAACAGCAGAAACATTTTTTAAAAACTTAAAAAATGTTAGAAACGTTTTTTAAAAACTTAAAAAAAAGTTTTATAATATTATTTTTAAAAAACATGGAAGTTCTCAAATCTCAGAAATGAAAATTCCAGTGGGCAAAGATAACAGGTTGAAGGCAACAGAAGAAAGAGTCAGTGAACTAGAAGAATGGGCAACATGACTTATCTAATCTTAAGAACACAGGGTGAAAAAGACTTTCAAAAATGAAAGTGCTTCAATAACATTTGATATAACATCAAATAGTCTAGTATATGGTGCAACAGACCTCTCCTGCCTAGCCCGCTGCTCCCCTCAGCAGTGTATTTCAGTTGATCTGCCTGCTCCCCACTCTGTCGCTGGTGAACCCTCTCACTGCCCCACACCTCTGGCCTGCACCACAGCTTGTATGTATAAATAAATAAATAAATCTTAAAAAAAATAGTCTAGTATATGTGTGATTGGAATCTCAAAGGAGAAGAGAGGAAAAATGGCACAACATGATTGAAGATGTCCTGAGTTTGATGAAAAGCATTAATTTATAAATCTCAAAAACTCCAAGGGAGATAAGCATACACATATAAAGGCACATCATAGTTAAACTGTTATAAAACAAAGAGAAAAGCCTTGAGCAGTCAGAAACAATGACAGATACAAGGGACCAATGATATGAATCTCACTTGACTTTTTATCAGAAGAAATGAGGCCAAAGATCATGGGGTAATATAATAATTCTTCATGGTATCAGAATTCTCAAAGTGTTTTTTTAAAAATAGTTTTTCCATTAAAAAAATTTTATTCATGCATACAAGAGCTGGGGTGTTGCCAGAGATATGGGGGTGGAGAGAGGATTCACCAGAGACAGAGTGGAGAGCAGAACAGGCAGATCGACTGAAATACACTGCTGAGGGGAGCAGCGGGTGAGACAAGAGAGGTCTGCCGTGCCATGTGGGAAGCTCTCTGGCTGGGGATCGAACTCGTGCTGCAGTGCCTGCTGATAGCTTCATAGTGCTGAGACTTAATCCGTTGCATCATCAGGGAGGACCTTGAAGTGTTTCTTCAGTTTTTTTTCTATCTAGTTCTTTTCACATCTGCATCTTTGAGATTACTGAGCCATTCTTCCACATCTTTTATTTTATTTCATAGCTTTCTCCAGAACTTTAGACCTCAATTGATATTTTTACATACTACAGTTCCTTTATTTTTTTTATTTAAAGTTTCAATCTTGATCTTCTGTTTGCTGATTATGTTTCTCACAACATTCTTTTCCTTTTCTGCATCTTCCTGTATATTTCTAATCAGGTGTCTGAGTTTTGTCTGTGTCGTTCAAATTCTTTGACTTTCTTAATTATGGCAATTTTGAATTCTTTATCTGATAAGAAGAAAATTTCTTGTTGGGTTCTGGAGATTGCTTTTCTTTTTGTGGTATATTGTTGCCCTGAGGGTTTGCTTGACCACTTGTATTTTTCTTTCCCCCATTGTTTTCTTTTGTGTTTGCTCTGCTATAGATGGGGCTTCTGTTGGGTGTGGGTCTCCTTTTCCCTCAGTTCTGGGTGTTTACCTGGGCGTGGGTCATCTGGGCAGCTGGGGCCGGTGGGTGGGACCTCTAGCTGCTCCCACCTGGTTGTAGATCATCTGGGTGATTATCCAGGGGGCTGGGGTCCTGTCTCCCCTCTTTGCAAGACTGTGTGCACTCTCCAGTCATGTGCCTCCTCAGTGTCCCGAGGTGAAGGGAAACTGCAGAATTTACTTTACAGAGAAGATGGAGTTTAAACATCCGCAGCTCTGTTAGTGAGGGCCACTGGGAAAGAAATGCTCAGTTCTAGGGGAATAGTTCCCAGGGACTGGGACCTCTCCTCACCGTGAAGGCAATGGGCACTCCAGATGTGAGCCTTGATATGAGGCTCAACAAAGCTGTCTAGATACAAAGAATAAGTGTTCATATTTGGTTGTCCAGAAAATGGAATGAGGATGAAGAGTCACCAGACAAGCTGTATATTTTGCTTACCTACCTATACACTTTTCACCACTTTCAAAAATCTATAGTCAATGTAAATGAGAACTAACCACTGATTATCAAATAAAGATATAAAAGCAGAAAAAAATCAAAGTCTAAAACTATAAAACTTATGGAAGAAGACATGGATGATCTTTGCAATCTCAGTGTAGAAAAACATATTTTAGAAAGGACATAAGAATCATAAATTTTTTAAATGATAAATTCATCTTTGTCAATTCTTTTTAAAAAAGAAAATGAAAAAGACAAATCAAAGATTGGGAGGAAATATTCATAATATATTTAGCTAATTAGTCAATATCCTATAATTCCATAATAAGAGATATAAAACTCAATATTAAATATAGGCAATGAATGCTTCATAAATGGCCACTAAGCTCATGTAATTAATTAACATTTGTTAATTATATTAATGAATACAATTACTATATTGCTTGTTAGTGATTAATAATTATTCATAATTAGTAGTCAGGGAAATGCAAATTAAAACAACAGTGAAATACCATTTCTCATGCACTAGAATGCTTGAAATTGTAAAGACTGACCATACCAAAGGCTGGCAAAGACATGAAGCAACTGGAACTCTCACAATTTTCTGGTAGGAGCATGCAATCAATGTGAAAAGTTGTTGGCAGTTACTTATATATTAAATATGCACTTACAGTATGACCTAGCAATATTCCTCCTAGGTATTTCCCCCAGAGAAATAAAAGCTTTTGTCCACAAAATGTATGTTCATGTTCTTAACAACTTTATTCATAATACTCCAAAATTGGAACTAGCCCAAACAACATCAACAGATGAATGGATAAACATTGCATATAATTAATTACTTCTCAGTCAATCTGAGGACAGACACGAGTCACATCATCCCCAGAGAATTGCAGAACCAGGTTGGAACTTGGGTGACAGGTCATCCCAGTTAGTCTGTGACTGTTCCAATTTTAGCACTGAAAATCCCACATCTCAGGAAATTTCTCAGTTCTGAGCAAATTATGTTGTCATCCTGCCAATAGGTCAAGAATTGTAGATTGCAGGCTCTCTCTTCCTGCAGGTCACCTGCCTCCTGTTCTAGAGTTTTCCGTTTGAAAGGCTTCCTTATGTTTATGCCTCGATCAGCACCCTGCCTGCTTTCAGTCTTTCTCCTGGCTTTGTGTTCTCTTTTATAATAACTCTGATCACCCGTGCATTGTGGGTTTTCCGCTACAATTAGTCTGTCCTGGTTCTTCTTGGTACCTCTAGCCCAAAACATCAGGCTAGTTGCCAAGAAAATTCGGAGTTTACAAAGTTTTTTTTAGTGCCTATAAATGATGTGTAAACTAGCATTGCTATCAATTCTGATGATAAAAGACATCTTTTATTTATGGTTGTTTTACTTAAGTTTATGTGACTCCAGTTGTGCTTATGAATTACATGATGCCCTCTTATATTCAAGTAAAAAAATCCAATTTTGGGATTTGAGTTTTTATTTTGTTTCTGGTTCACTTGAATCTTGGTGGGGTAAAACATAGCTCTCCCCCTCCTCACACACTCACAAAGAAAATGGGCAATGGTATCTGCTCTTCAGTTGCATTTCAAGGGTTTAATATTGAAGAGTGACTGCAGCTCTAACCAGCCATATCAGTCCTACAGGAAGAAGGATTGTTTGGACTACAGCAGTAAATTCATTCATTCAGCAAACATGCATTGTGTGTTTCAGAGATGAAATGAAAGCTAAAGTTCAAGATGTTTCAGAGATGAAATGAAAGCTAAAGTTCTAGCCAGTCACTACACACCACCATGCCCATCTTTGTATCCTATAAGTCCTGCACACAACTGTGTGAGTGGCACTTACATGAGTAAATATAGGGATGCAGGGGAGAAAAAAGTTTTTCCTTGACCATCTTGGGGTCCTTGATTGGGTTTGAAAATTAATCTGACAAAGACAGATGAACAGGAGAAAAACATACAAATTAATTTCAATAGGTTTACAAGACACTGAAGCCTTATAATGAAGACTCAAAGAAACTGTTAGACCTGAGTAACTGATGTCAGTTTTGGTGGAGAGTGCATAGTCATAAAAGAATATGATAGGCTAAGGAGTATAAGCTAAGAGCAGTGAACTCAAGGAATCTTAGCACAATCTCTTTATTAAGATTCTTCTTGGCATCCTTTTGTCTTCAGACATAAGGATGGTCTTTTCCTCCAGGTATAGAAGGACATTTCTCACTGTGAGTTTTATAATATATTCCAGAGAATAAGGTCAGAATGACCTAACTGCTTCTGTTGTTTTCTCAAGTCCTTTCAGCTATAATAGTCAATATGCTAAGGTGCCATATTTTGGATTAACATGTCCTAAACCCCATCAGGGCTCTGGCAACAATGATGCCATGTCATCAAATGGAAGAACTTGTTGTATGGTAGAAACCAGGGGCAGAAATTGGTGAAACCAACTCCATCCTCCATCCTCACCCAGTGGACCCCAGGCACATGCCTCATTGACAGGATCAGGTTACCAGGACCCTAGGCAAGAAAATGAATCCATTTCTTTAACACAGATAAACCTTGAATCACAGGTGTTGGTATGAGCAACAGAATAAGCATCTTTGAACTTCGTCACCAAGGGCTAAGAAAAAGAAAATTTAATCATGGAAAAGGCTTGGTCACTTGGGTTGGGAATGGGCAGGCCCCAAGCCTGGGGGAGCTGAGACTAGGCCTGGCAAATATCGGAATGAAGCAGGAGTAATGCAGTCAGGAGTCACAGCTGTGTTGAACAACATAAATTCTCATGTCTCAGGCAACGTCAACATAGGAACAGAGCTTGCTGGCATGCACATCCTTGGTTATATTTAGAAGGGAGAGGAAAAACTAGTAGTTCCAGTTTCTGTGTGACTTTTTGATCCTCCCTCATCCCATGTGAGTCTTCACTGTAACTTTCTATGGTAGGTCGAATAAAGACATCCAAAGTTATCCAGTGCTAATCCCTGGAAACTGCAAAGGGACTTTGCATTGAGCTGAAGATTCTGAGATGGGAAGCTCATTGGGTTACCTGGATGGACACTAAATGGAACTTAATTAGGAGCTATATAAGAGGGGGGCAAGGTCATAGGAGAGAAGGCCATGGACAATGGAGGCAGATATAGGAGTGGTGCACTTTTGCATGAAGGAAGGGGCCACAAGCCAAGGAATACAGGTGGCCTTTAGAAACTGGAACAATCTATGAAGCTGAATATCCCCTAGAGACTCCAAAAAAGAACCACATTTTGACGTTAGCCCAGTGACACTGATTTTAGTTATCTGGCCTCCAGAACCGTCAGATAATACATGTGTACTATCTTAAGGATCTTAGATCAGCCATAAGAAACCAGTACACTTTGCATGAGAGAAACAAGAGGTAGGGGGCCCAACAGGCTGACTTGTCGTATCCCAGGAGCCCAGATCCCTGCTTTCTGCTGGGAACATCCCTAAACTTCCAAATTGAGATGCCCTCCTAAAGTCCTCCAGAAGAAAATGGCCAGGTCCTGCTGTGTTCTGCAGAGCTTTGGGAGAAGCTGTGATCTTTATCAACTACGTGGGCTGCTCACCAGCTCTTGGCCTCCTGCACATTAGACATTGTGTGGCCCTAAGGAATCCCATGCTGGCTTAGTAGCCTCTGCATGCAGCAGCGAGCCCTGGCAGCTGGAGTGTGTGCTGGCACCAGCAGGGCAAAGAGCGGGCAAGCTGCAAAAGCTCTCAGGGCTGATGTGGCACCTCCACAGTCAGTCTGTCTGACCTGGCTTATAGAATGAAAGACAAGCACATACTGGAAACTTCCACTCAGAGTGAGAGCGGCTAACAGCTTGGAGGTCAACCCTCGGTGCTGCTGTATTAGAGCAGCCGTTGTTACTCCAGCATCTTGGTCACAGAGCCTGGGGACAATGGGCTAGTGTGGTGGCATTCTTTAAAAGGTACTAACAAGGCCAGCCAGGTTAAAACGAAACATTTCCTGCTGGCTCATTTTGTCCCAGCCCCAACCCATCTGTATTTCTCTCACTGTTTCTCAGCACAAGAGAATGTGAAGTTGGGAAGGGATAAGCTGTAGCAGCAACGCATTGTGGGGGAGGGTAATTTGGTCAAAGCTCCTATTTACTGAAATGGCTTTCTGCTGACAGAGAAAGAAAGTCCCGAAATAAAGGGGGCCCGTAATTGTTTGCTTCCTATTGCTTTTTTGGTTACAACAGTAAAAACTGTCCTTCAAACATAGTCCCAAAAGACATCAGAGTTTGACAATGACAAATGGGGAACAGATGTTTCTGGACCGTCAGAGCAGCAGCTTCCTCTTCGCGCCGTGTTCTCCGGGACACAGGGACCCGGGCACTGTCCAGCCTTGGGACCAGACACCTCAGGTTCTGGTCCCTAGCGCTCCGATTCTAAGGACATGAGAAACCAGCGGGCCAGGTTCCCCCGATCAAATTGGGCAACCGTGGCTTTTAAGTGTCTGGGAATTAGGGTGTGTGCCTTGAATGAGGAACTAAGACAGGCCCTGATTTCCCAGCAGGGTCTAGCTCAATTTACGGAGTTCTCGCTCCCCAGGCCAGGGAGAGAGGAACATCTGCTTTTCTCAGGACCCACAGTCAGCTCTGCAGCTCTGTGTCACTCTTACAGACGACAACTAACTCACATTCTTATGTCACGTTGTTTCAACCCCCTTTCCCTCTCCCTGAGACTCCACGGGCAAATATGTGGGGAGGGACAGAAAGGGGTGGCTGAGTGGGTGGGGGTTAATGGCCAACACCCCTTCTTCTGCTCAGGCCTCCCCCACCCCAGTTGGTCTTCTGCCCACACTGGTGCCCACCTCCTCAATGGGCAGCAGGTCACCCACGGTTCTCGTCAGCTGTCTCCCCACAGGTTCCTGCTGCCACTGCTCTCAGAGTGTCCACAGGGAAGCTGCACGGGGCTGAAGGATATAAGTGGTTGTGGTGGACACAGCCACGTCTACTGCTAGGGCAGCTGGTACAGGAGGCTTGGGGTGCCCCAGAGAGGCAGAGGGGACCTGCCATGAACTCTGAATTTCCTTCACACCCAGGTCACTCCCCTGTCCATCTACAGAGCCGCAATGGGGATAAAGATGCCCCATGTGACTCTTCCCCTCCACTCATGGCCTCAGGTGTGTGGCCAGTGGAAATCAGACACAATTCTATTCATATTAGAAACCACTGAGACCTACTGTGTGCTGGGTTCTAGATCCTAATGGTTAGGAAGCAGGCTATGGAGTACAGCTCCCCAGAGTCAAATCACAGATCCAGGACTCACTCTCTGTATGCCCTGGCATCCCATAACCTCTGGGTGCCTCAGTTTCCCCATCCTTAAATGATAAAAAGCTTAGTTCTTTCTTGTGGAGCTGCTTGTGAGGATTAAGTTGAGGGCTCAGGCTGGCCTGATGTGCAGGGGTGCCAATGACAAGGAAAAGAGGCTCAGAGAGCTGAGCACCTGGTCCAAGGAGACTCCAGTCCCTGAGGCAGTCCATCCGTCTGCCTATAAGCCCCCAAGCCCCACACCAGCCAGCCTTCAGTGGCTTGCAGTGCACACGCGCGGGCCTTGTCTGTCCATGCAGCTGACGTGCCACAGCTGACTCCAGATGGGAGTCAGAAAGCAGCTGGGAACATCGTCATCACAATGCGCACTCTGAGCAGAGGACAGGGGGACGAGGGGGCGGCTGGAGCCCAGTTTGCTCTTGCGAAGCACTTCCTGAACTGCACATTCGGTTACCACAAAATGAGTCAAGGTCCCTTTCAAGTGGCTTGCTGAGCTTCCCTCTGATCTGGCAAGCTCCCCGGGATGGAGGGGCAGCAGCCTTTCCTGGTGCGCTGTCAAAGCCCCTTGGAAGTCCCCTCCCTGGGCACTGGCACTCACTCCTGCACAGGCCCTGCTTTCCTTCTCTCCTTTCACAACCCGATGGGGACAAGACATGACTTTACAAATGGAAGACTGAGACTCAGAGGGAATTGTCTTGGATCACACAGCTAGGGCTAGGACTTGAATTCACACCTATCTGACTCTTACCTGCCCTGGTTCACTGCAGAGAGGGGAGGCCACCTTCCCAGCCTCGGTCAGGTAGAGGCCTGGAAATTCTCTCTGGACCCTTTTAAAATTCCGTCCTGGGAAGACTGGATTGTGGAGATGGAAGGATTGGAACTAAATCCTCCTCAGTCCCATTTCTAGACAGTAAATGCAAAGGCCCCTGTGGGAAAATGCTTCCCAGTGGACTCATTCCCAAGAAGAAAGGGGCCACTCTGTCCACAAAGGATCTCATCTGAAAGACCATGGTTCCCTGGAAGAGGAAGACAGCCACAAAAGGCTGTCACTAAAGCCTGGTTTCAACATCAGGCACTTGCCTGGGTGGAAAGGAGCTCAGCTGGGAAGGGTCTTTCATCCTGGGGTGGTAGAAATGGAGGGGAGGAGGAGCATGGCTCCACTCTCCAGGAATGCACTGCCTGAGACCTAACACTTCTGTGGGTTCTGCCCAAGGGTCCTTTGGGGTCCCTGGACAGGAAGGAGGGCTGGTTAGTGGCACTTGGGAAATAAAAGAGAAGAAAAAAGAGCAGATGTTTTTGAAACACACAGCTTGTCAAAAAGTAACTTTAGATGAGATTTGGTTCTCTCTTTTTGCTTATGTCATAGCTGTTTGACTTGGTCTCAGAGTTTTCTTAGTAATAACTAGTAGGAAAGTCAGAGGACCACAAAAATGGAAAAAAGAAAAAACAAAATTAAACAATAACAGAAGCTCAGCAATCCTGACATCTTTGTAGAACTCACCCATCTTGTTGAAATGGAAATGAGCCTGAGCCTCACATCGATTTTCCTGATACCCTCTTTCTTTTAAGAGTAACTTTCAGTTAGAGAGATAATGTACAGCCTCCTTGTAAAATATTACAATGTGATAAAGTTCAAGAACCCTTGACCACTGCCAGGATGGAGCTGCCTTCCCCAGTCAACCACCACACTCCCTTTGATGTAGGTCTTGTGGATTGGGTAGAACTTTTTAGACTTTGTTTACTACTTAATTTTGGAGAATGGACTTGGTGCTGGTCACTTAAGTATGTGCTTAAAGGAGTGTGTACTGAAAGTCAAATCCCAAAGAGCCACAAAGCCTCTCAGAAGGATCCAAAAGGTCTGAATTGCCTCTAGGCTCTTCCTCCCAGCAACACCTCTGCCTTCTTTGTGAATATCTCTTGTACACTTCCTCTCTAACCCCCCTTCTCCTGGCCTGACTGGCAGGCATTAGCATTTCCGTTGTACAGACAATGGATCCAAGACTCTTCAGAGTTAAGAGTCTTGCCCAAAACTACCCTCACTGGATGGTTTTTCTACTGTAGCAGCAACTCCATACCAGCAAGTCCTGCCTTCTCACTGAGATTTCAGGTAGTGATGACTTTCCAGGCACAAATGTTCTGTTCTCCTGCCCAAAGGGGAACCCAAGTTCCCCCACAAGAGCCAGCCTCTCCTGCCTCAGGCTACATGAAGCTCCAAGTCCATATTCTTATAGGAGGGGGACTTATATCCGGTCTCTCAAGCCAGATGAGTAGACATATTTGTGAGTGTCCAGAACATTCTATATCTTAAAATGTCAGACCCTGAAGCAGCAGATTGCATAGACAAAGGAAAAAGAACACTAGCTTCCACCCTAACCCTGTCCGTCCCACATTCTCCAAGCTGAGCACATTCACTCAGGATCAAGGGGAGGCAGGACCACCAGTTTCCAGCTGGACTGTAGTGTGGCTCTGAGGTTGAAGTGGACTATCGTGGGAGTGGTAGCAACTGAAGTGGGTCTCCTCAAGTGGGAACAGTTGGCACAGCAGTAGAAGAGTTAGAAAGTATGAAAATTGTAGGACCCAGGGTCTTGAGAAGTCTTTCCAAAGAATATTGCACACACAGCAGACTTCACACAATGGTCCAAAGAGTTTGGGAGACTTGAAAAACTTTCCCTTCCAAGAGATTTATGTTTGTCAGTACATTCAAGGCCCTGAGAAGTCCTGCAGTGATGGAAACAGTTCAACTATCTAACCCAAGTTTTCCCAAATTTACTATTCCAGAAAATTCTTTTCTGGAAAAATACTTATTGTTAGTCCTATGGAAAAAATATGAGATCTGCTGACCCAGCCATCTCAGGGGCAGGAGGGAGGAAAGATGTTAGCCCCAGTGCTTCCTAAGAAGTTGTGAACGTATGTGGCCTGATGGCAAAGGGCCTGGCATCAGTCTTGCCTTTGGTAAGGTAGCCAGACCCAATGTCTAAAACCTCAGAGTACTGATAACACTTTAAATGATGACTTAAGTCTAAAATTATGGAGTCTCAAACTGTGGCCCTTGGGCCAAATCCAGCCCACTACCTGTCTTCAGTAAACACAGTTTATTGAACATGGACACTCTCCTGCCTTTCTATATTGCCTATGGCTACTTTTGTGCTGCAATGGAACAGTTGAATACTTGTGACAGAGAACATACAGCCCACAGAATCTGAGATATTTACTATCCGATCCTTTAGAGAAAAGGTTTGTTGAGCAGTGTCTTAAAAAAAAAAATGGAAACTCATCTGAAACACCAACTCTATAAAACCTTGATGCCATTGAAAATGTAGACTCTAAATTCCTATAATTTGGACCAATTCTGGTTCTGCTGTGATTAAATTGTTGACATAACTGACCCATAGAGGGTTCAAGTGTGAAAGAGAGAGGATGAGAGAGAGGGGGGATGAATAAAGGGAATGAAACTAGGAAACTGGATGGGGAGGTAGAGAAGTTTTATTGCTCAAGAATATTGAATTTGGAGTCAGCACCAGGCTCAGATTCCAGTGTCCTTACTGGGCAGGTTGTTCACCCCATAAGCCTCTTCTTGGTTACGTGTGAGTAACCTGGAGATGATGTCATCAACTGGACAGGATTGCTGTGGATGGTCCATGAGATCATGTGTCAAGCGCCCCTCTGCCACCCCTCACAGGATGGACCATTTCCATTAAGTACACCCAGCATGTATTGAAATGCTCAACAAGTGTGATTCTTACCCAGGAATTACTCAAGGGAGCCATAATCATACCTGGGGGACAGGCAGTATCGGGACAAGACAAAAATTCCTTTCTTTCCCAATTAGATGTTAGGTGCTAATTTGGGTCACCTGAGTGTGACCTTCACCCTGTGTGTGGGCATTGTGTCTTCCCTAACTAGGGCACACCCTGCTGGCTCCCATATAAACCACATGGCCGCCCAGGAAGCAGATGGTCTCTTGTGTGTAATCCACAGACCCAAGATGACCCATGGGCAAATGGCAAGGCATGAGAGACTTCCACAGTGCAATTTGCGATGGAACATTTGGGATTCCGGGGGGCAAATGTAAACAGACCAGTGCTCCCTGTCAGCCAGCAAGGTCTGCCCAGAGAGACGCTGGTGTTTATCTGCCACATCCTTTAGTTTTTATTGCACTCAGTCGCCTTGTATATTTAATTGGGAAATTTGCTGAAGTGGTTACTAAGCCATGGGGGAGGGAGGGGGGCGGGGAGAAAGGGTGCTGGGAGGCATTCTCCAACCCTGAAGTTGGCAAAATCGCCTCATTAATCAGACCTGTGCTGGGATACAACGTTATTCATGTTTAGGGCATTAAAACTTGAAGCTAAAATTGTAGCAGAGGTAATTTGAGTACATGCAGCCTGTCTCTCTATAATAGATTTATGATGTTTACCCAACAATGGATGGGAACTTTCAGGGAAAGAAAGATTTTCCCTCCCTCTTTTCAAAATGCATGGTCAGCCCACAGTGATCAAGTTCCCAATTTTTGTGTGAGTGCACAGAACTTTTTTAAAACTTGTCTCCAGGGGTGATAAGAGCAGATCCTATATCTGATCTTCCTGTTCTGAGCCCAGTTGAGGAGGGAGGGATGTGAGCTATCAGAGACCAGTGGTGACTGCGGGGTCCCAGATATTCCATAAAGCTGAATCAGGAACATCTGCGTCTGCGCTGCCCACAGGGACTCAGGGAGTTTCCGAGGGAAGCCTCCGCGTTCCTGGCCGAGGGTTTTGCTCTCAGGTACATTGTGGTTACAGTTCTTGGACCTGATTCTGGAGACTTCAGAAAAGCCAGGGCTCCCACTTGCCAATTTTTACACCTCCTTCCCATGACGAAGCATGTCTTTCCCCATCAGTCCAGGCAGAGTTTCCTTTAGGAGAGACATCGCTGCTCAGAAGGGAACCCCTTTCCAGAAGGGGATTTCTTTACTATGCAGCACACAGAACAGTCATTTCACATTTGGACAGGCGGCCAAGAACAGAGAAGTGCGTTGACCTGAAAATGGGGTGTCCATTTCTCATCTCCTCACTGTGGTGGCCGCTCCAGGGGTCAGCAGGGACAGGGTCCCGTGCTGGTCACACTGGCTGTGTCTAACTTCGCCTTTGGCCTGGTGTACTGGTGATAAACTGGGGACAATAACACCCATATAGAATTGTTCCACAAATTAACTGAACATTTTTAAGAAATTTGGTTTAACACACCTACATTGTGGACCAGCTTTTGCAACTTCCTAGCAGAGTCCTTTGGGACAAGTTGCTCACCCACTCTGAGTCTCCATTTCTGTCTTAAAACGGGGACAAGTTGTTACCTGCCTCACTGGGCCACGGCTGAGTGAGTGCAAGTGCTTTCTAGAACAATATATACTCAGAGATTTTCAATAAATGTTGGATTCCTGTTTTAATTGGATGGAAAGAGGCATTTCTCCTTGAATCTAGATGTTCCTGAAACAGAATTTGTACTTCTGCGGAGGCAGAGGTTGGACTTTATGCTAAAGTCAGAAACTCTGGCATAAGTCAAGCTAAAAATCTTTGTGTTTACATAGGCTCTGGGGAGAACTCAATGACAACACAGAGTGTTACTCAGATAGAGGATCCGAAAGTCCTGCCTAAAGTGAACACTATAATTTCACAACCTCCTTCGTTTTTTTCAAAACAGAGTCTGGCTTTCCAGTACTTGTGTGTGTTTGTTTGTTCTGTCATCTAAACCAGTGTGGTCCAACAGATTTAAACTAGCACTACTTTCCCCCCTCCTCTGTAAACACTAGAATTTCCCTATTTGAACTAAATATAAGAAACGTGAAGTTAAACTCAAAGAAACAGTTCCCCTCCCTGTACCCTGACTTGCTACTCTAGGGAACACTTTTTCCTCCCTGGGATTGGGGCTGGGAGAAGAGAATTGAAGAAGTTTCGAAGGTGACCCAAAGTAGTAATTTTTAACGATTGGGCAAGATTTATTTACCAATGGAAGGAATACTTTCAAATCTACCTTTCTCATAACGGGGCCTTTCAAGCACATACCACAACCACCTACACACAAGTATTTGTATAATTTCACAAAGAATTTTCAAGATAGAAGCACACACACACAAGCACATGTAGCAGCTATGTTCTGTCTTTGCCCTAAAAACTCCTGCATTCCATCTTCTGGCTGGAGACCCTTGAACTGAGACTTAACCTAGAAGCACAAAGAGGGGGCACTTGTACTAGAGTCAACCAACTAACAAGAGAAGACAACAGCACCCCCATAACAAAATGACTTTTTCAAGAGTATAAGTGCATCTTAAAACTGCACTCATTTTTTTCAATTTAAATAATTTGAAATGAATCCAGGAGGAAAAGATGGCATGAACCCCAGGCAAGTGAGTTTCTCAAAAATATTAATTTAGCATAGCCTTACAAATAAATTCCCAGCCAACTTTACAATGAGGGACTCTCTTCTCAACTAGAAACCTCGCAATTGGAGAAATGAAATTCCTAAGAATTTACCTGCTGTCTCATCTTGTCTGCTCTGAGAGAGTGGCTGTGCGCAGAGCTCTCGGAATGTACAGAATAGTTTACTGAGCAGTGCCAGCTCCAGCCTTCCAGAACAAAACCTCTAAGGGCATTGCAGGGACCTGAGACATTGACTTATTTTTCCACAGAAGGGACTTGTGTGGATGTTCCTAACTTTTAAAGAGGTAATGTGCCTGGAGAACAGGAAGGAATGCTTTATAAGCAAAGATATGGGGTGATTAGGAGTAAAAGGTCAATCAGATAAAAAGACACCATACACACAATTTGAATGTGAGCTGATTCTCTAATTTATTCTGAAAGGAAAAGGAAGGGAGAAGGAGGGCTATAGACTGTATTAGGACTTGATTTCCCATGAAGTGCTTCTCTGAATACACTTTGTGATTTATTTCAATCCCACCTTTTTAAAAGGTGCAATTGTTTTGTGTTTTAGCAACACTGCCATATATATCTTAGATGACTTGACATATTTATTCTCAGTATCCTCAGTGTCTCTGCCAATGGAAGCAGTATCTGACAGAGGCTCCCCAGCCTTCAACAGCAGAGACACAAATGTTGTAAGGAGAACAGTAGGCACAGGGAGAGTTGAACAAGGCTGGGGTCTGTGACTCCTAAGGGAACTGCCACAGTCTGTTACAATAGTGACAAGACTCCACGACTTAGGATAGAGATGGTTTTTTCTTTCTTCCACTATCTCAGAGCACCTTACAGATCTCATGCTCTGATAACGTCCATGAGGTTTGAAAGCCAAAAGGTCATTCTTCATTTGACAGTTAAGGAAATTATAGGGCAGAGGTTAAATGACACTTTCAGCTGAAAAGTCAGTGCTAGAATCCAGGTATTACTTGTTCTCATTGGGTTCCTGTCAGTAGTTCTCCTTTATCACAAAATATTCTTGCCCAGCCCATTTTTATGAGCAGTTATCTGTAAACAAAAGCAGCTGTCAGTCACCCGTCCAGAGAAAGAAAGGTAAGACCTTGGCTAGCCCAGAGGTGTCTTCACATTCACCTTTTGCTGCCAAGGCTTCAGATGTGTCTGTCTTTCCATTACAGTATCTTAGAAGTCGCAGTGGATGAAATGGAGTGAGGGATGAGTATGGAACAGGGGTCAGCAAAGAAATGGAGTGTGGGGAGTTTTTAATCAGAAACACCAAACTGGAGTTTGGATCAGTTGTTTTTCTTGTCTCAGAAACCTTCTACTGTGTGATTCTCCCTCTATTGTTTGGGGAAGTTTTGCTACTTTTAAATGGGAACATTTATGTGTTTTAAAGTTTTTTTTCCATAAATTAAAATAAAGTTATTTTTTGGTGTTAAGTGTCTCCCTAAGTAGTTAAGAAGCAGAATGATGAGGTTTTCAACCATGTACAAGACTGACAATTAGCTAATAAAAATCCTTTCCCCCCATTTCCTCAAAAGTCAGTTCTCAGAAAAACAATTCATTTACTGTATGTACCCTGTTTACCAGTAAGGTTAAAAGTTCAGGAAAAAAAAAGACATCAAAATATTTACATTAAAGCAAATCAAGGCCCCTATACCGTGTCTGGCTCTGCCGTTTTAGGATGGGGCCCTTGGCTTGTCTGAGCTGTGGCCAACTGGTGCTACCTCACTCCACCCCCTTCCCTTTCTACTTTTCCCCCTGAGACTACTGTCTCTGCTACCTTGCTTTCTAGACTTTTTCTTCCTTTTGATATTTTATATTTTATGGGTTACATAACTAGGTCCAATAGGGAATATTTTCACTGATGACATATTTCTACTACCTCCTGATATATTTATTACTTTTCAAAAACCCCTCAACTTTTCTGGATTAAAATAATAATGATAATACTCATCACTTATTGAATCTGTCTTAATGCCCTAAATTATGCTTGGTGCTTTCATGCATTTGTGCAAGTTCCCTCCTGTGCAGCCGTGGTAGGCATAACTGCCCCTAGTTGATGGATTTGGAGACAGGCTCAGAGAGATCAGATAACGTGCCAAAGACCGTGCAGTCCAGAACTGGGCACGTCTCACCAAGTTCTATAATTGATGGAGTCTCCATTTCCCCCAACACCAAAAGAAAGTGTCTAACACAGTCGGTCTTCAAAGATGTTCCTGGGTCATTCCTGCCTCAGGAAGAGGCCTATCAAAGAAAGTCAGGTGTCCTTTAGCTAACCTGAGCAGTGCGCTTCCAGGGGGGCAACAGCCGAGCCAGGTGCTGGGAGCCACGTGGGTGGGGACTATGGCGACTAAGGCTCCCAGGCCATCCTTGTCCAGTAGATCACTGCAGAGTTACAGCCATGACCCAGTAGGCTGGGCTGAGCACCCCTCCCAACCAAACAGGAAAGGCATCCTGGGGTCGCCAACAAAAGACGGTGGTGCTGGAGGGCGGGCTCTTCTTTCTTCCAGCACAGACCCTGGACAGGGAGCTGGCCAGCAGGCACTCTGCAGAGGCCCCTATGTCCGCGGCCAGGATAGAAGGAAGGGGCTTCTGTTCTAGTGAGTGTCCTGAGCACATCCTATGGTACTGCTGCACCTACTGCACAGCAGTTGCTAGCTAGGTATGAAGAACGCAGTCTTCTCTGTTTATGGCAGATGAGTGAGTCCTGCCCTCAAGGGCTCCAGGGGAAGGTCTCAGCACCCACGCTCACCCAGCCTGGCCACCATCACCATTCCTCCCCAGTCACTGATGCCTGCACTTGGAGCGGCTTCCCCAGTGCGCCTGCAGGCAGAGGCCTTCCCTCCCTGGAGCCATGTGGAGCTCCACAGGGGATGAAGGGAGCCTGTGAACCAGCCCCGAGGGAACGCACCTCTTCTCTGCCTTGCATACACTCAAGACACACATACAGGTGTCTCACCAGACCCACTTCTCACACAAACACCCACTCACCGCCTGCACACACCACATACACCTACATGCATGTGTGCACACGACACAGGTGTACACATGTAACAGATTCCTCCACACACCAACTCACTCCACAAGTGACACTCCTCAATTCCCACCACACACACCACACTCATAGGTGTTAATGTACCACACACACTCAGCCACACATAAAGTTCTCACTCCACACATGTACACTGAACAAATGCTCAGGAGTTGCAGACACCTGTGACCACACATGTGTGTTGTTTCCACATCCAGATACAGATACAACACACGTGTACATACCACATGCCCCCCCCACAGCAACACCCACTTGTATCTCCCACCCACACACCACCACACACATGTACCCAGGCACCTACACTCACTTATACACACTCACACCCCCCCCATATGTGCACCTAGGCACACACACAAACACTGCACATATATACCATGCACACATGTGCCTCCACATGTACCACATTTGCACACATAATCATACTACACACACACACACACTCTGTCTCTCTCACTCTCCCATTGTTGACTGTTTATTGCAGGACAGCCCTGCCAGAAAAGTAGGGGAATTACCAAACACCCTTGAAAGAGACGCACATACACACACACACACACACACACACTCTCTCTCTCTCTCTCTCTCTCCCATTGTTGACTGTTTATTGCAGGACAGCCCTGCCAGAACAGTAGGGGAATTACCAAACACCTTTGAAAGAGACATCAGGTGTGTGAAGGAGGTAATGTTTAAGGAGCTGCTTTAGGAAATTAGAAAGCAGATACAAGGTGACCTCAGCGACCAGATCATTTGTTGCCCAAACCAAGACATCATTGAGCGTGAAAGGCAGAGAGAGCTGAGAGTAAGTAAGTGACTGGCCTGGGCAACCTGGGGTTCATGGTCTCTCCTGGAAGGGGCCCAGACATCACAGTCATGTTCTGCTGCCTTCACAGGGCCCAATAATAGAGATACTGGAGCAAGAACTGTCAAGGGCTGGAGGCAGAATGGTAGCAGTTTGGGATAATTTATTTCCTCTATGTTTTTTCTTCCTCCTCAGAGGCCCACAAGGACCCCTTCTGCTGGTGTAACTCTTTTCATGGTTTCTTAGCCCTCTTTCCATCTCTATCTTGTTGACTCTCAAAGGGCCCCACTGTTAGCTGAGGGGTAGAGGTTTGCCCATGGCCTCAGGAGCCTCAAACTGATTTTCCCCCAAAACCCTTTGCTCCTCAGAAGAATAAAGACCAAATCCACTTCACTCGCATTTGCTCATCACCTACGTCAGGCAGGCACATATTGGGCTCTGGAGGTAGAAGGTGTCACCACAGAGCCCTGACCTCAAGGGGCCCAGAGAGCAGAGCTAGCAGCTGTGCTCACCAGTCTCCAGGGGCTCGAGCTAAAATGCAGATTCTGGTGCCAAGGGACCAGGCTGGGCCTTTGTTTCTTTGACCCCCTGACTACAGTTGAGTATCAGGCAGTTGTCAGAATACAAAGTTGGTCACATCCCCGCCTCTCGCCAGGACCTCACTCACACTGGAGAGTGCAGGACAAACATGGCTGCTTCTGTTTAAGGCTGAGAAGGCTCAGTGGCTGCCCCTCCAGAACAAGAAGGGGAGCTGAGTGCCCAGCAGGGGTCATTCGGCTTCCAATCTCCCCCACTTTCAATTATGCTCTAGGGTCTTCCTTCCAACTGTTGCTTACCATTCAACTGTTACCATTCCAACTGTTGCTTACAGCCCTTTTAAAGAAAAAATGGCATTTGCTGTTCCAGTTATAAAGCATAAAGAGGCAGTATGATGGAGATAGGGTGCAGGCCAGCTAGTGCTGGATTGAAATCCAGAATGCATCAGCACTAGTTTTGTGATTTTGAACAAATTGAAATTCATTTTTCTTAACTGAAACAAGCTCATAATCCCACCTCTGGAGTCTGTAAAAGGACTAGAAACAGCATTGTGAACCATTAAAGTTGTGTCTGGAGCAAACTAGAGATTCAGAGGAAGCTAGGATTACTCTACAGGTGCAATTTTATTAATCCATCTACATAAGCAAACACTGCTAAAAATGCAGTACTTGGAGGTCCAAAGGAGTGAGGCAGGGAGCCAGGCTACAGAGACAGAGCTTAAATCTGGTTCCTTATAGCTATGGGGACTCAGGTTGGCTCTTAAGGTTCTGATAAGTCACGTAAAAAGAAAAACAGACCCATGACTCAGAAGTGACCACATCATGCATACGTAGACCTCCAAGAGGCAATCCGAATCTAGTGTTTGGAGACATCAGTCTTCCCCAATTCAAGGCCAGACATTCCCCAGGCTGACTCAAACATACTTCAGTAGTAACAAAAAAAGATCTTTAAATCTAGAAATTTCAAGTAGAGCTATTTGTCAGAGAGTCTCAGCAAAGGTAAGTATGCTAAAGCTCGTCCAGACCATCACACCCTCATTGATTTTGTTAATTGAGTCAAAGAACCCAACATGGGGATTCGTGTGGATAAAGCCAATACAAGCTGTTTCAGTTCAGTGCGTTTCTGAGCCAGATGATCACACATGGACAGGGGAGCAAAGTGGCTTGTTTCCATTGAGTTCTCATCTCCACCAGATTAATTTTCTCTTACTGGCATATCTGAAACAATGAGAACATGTGGATCAACCCATACGAAGAGGGTGCTCCCAGAAGCCCAAGCAAGGACCTTACAGGAGACCACCTTTGCCTGGGTTTGTACACAGAACCCTTGACCTCACCCTATTTTTGCTGTGTTTGAAGAATGTGTAGATCTAACTTGGAGACATCTTGGAAATACTGGAGTGAAAGGAAAGGGACCTGGAAGGCCGGAAATGAGCAAATATCACTATCACTTTCCAAAGGAATGGATTCAAAAAAACTGAGGAGCAGTTGCTCCGATTTCCAGGCAGGCCCAGAAGTGACATTAAACAAGGCAGCCAAGCATTTGGGAAGAAAGTGGTGGTCTCTAAGAGGCAACACCAGTTCTCTAAGAGAAAGTCATTCCAAGCTAACCTCATTTCCTGTTTTGACGAGCTTCACCAGAACAGTCGATTAGGGGAATGCCCCAGAAAGTGTGTCTTGCTTTCAGTAAAGCATCTGAACACCTCTCATAGTATCCTATGTACATAAGATACAAAAGATGGTGCAGATGATGGTTTGACCTGGAGACACAGCTGGTAAGCAGCCACCCCCTAAGAGGTCAGCTCAAGGTATCAGGCCAGCCCTGCCACCTCCACTCTCCCTTCGGCAGCTGGAGGTGGACAGGTCATTCCTGAAAGCTCTGCTGGTTAGTGTTGTCTTTCCCCTGGCAAGTGTGGTTTGAAAGGATTCTCTGTAGTTCCACACACAAAGGAGCATGAGGGCTACAAGGTGACTGTTCGTCCAAGGGGCTTTGCACCAATGATTTCTTTGGAAAAAGTAGGACTGTTTCTCATAGAGAGTCATAAGGCCCTGTCTGTGCTCTGTCCCACTGGGCATTTTCAAAATAACTTGGAGGGACAGACTGAAAGTGTATTTGTCAAATTTGTAAATCACACAAACCTCTGATGAAAAAATGATTCCCAAGAATCAAGTCACCAGAGTCAGGAATCTGGGATGAAACAAGACAGAACCCAGGTGAAGTTTCTATTAATCTGCTGGAAGAATACAAAATCTAGGTGACATTTGAATCCAGGTATGCTACTTAGAATTTGAGTGTAGCCTGAGATGACAAAACAAAACTTATGAGTCTTCACCTTTACTTTTTAATTCTTTCCACAAGATCAAGCTCTTTCTCTGGGTGTTAGACAGGCGCTGAAATCTCTTCTCTACTTATGTGAGGGCCTTGTTGTGAGGACAAAATAAGTCAGAGACAGTAAAGTGCTTTGAAAAAGGGAAAGCTCTGAAATTCAAAATAGTATTATTATTTGTTGTAAGGTGCTTTCCCTCCAAAAAAAAAAAAAAAAAAAGAAAAAAAATCTGACAGTCTACAAGTGATTAGTAGAAAATGATTCAGCTTTGGCTTCAGTTTCTCCAGATCTATCTAACCCCAACTTAGCTGAGTTTGCTGAGAGACCTAATTGGCCCATTTCAAAGACCTGAACTCCCCTAAACTCCTCTCTGTCAATTACTTTTCCAAAAGCTCTTCCAGGAAGGCCTCCTTCCCACTAACCTCAATTCTGGGATAACAGAAATTCAACGATCACTCACTGAGCTCCTTTTCCAGGGCTGCAAAGTGAGTCAGTGACCTCAGCAAGTGAATGCCAAGGGACTGGGGTCAGCGCCTTAGACTCTGCAGGTATTTGAAATGCTTTTCTATCCTACCATGCAATGCTTCAAAAGCAAGTGGCTCTCACTGCCGCTCAAGCCTGACTGATCACATAGATGAAGAATATGTTGTAGACCCAAGACAGGACAGCAGGCCTTAGTCAAGCTAACATGGAGATGATAATGTCCACCTCCTTTCAGGTTCAGTGTAATTTTACTTGGGAGTTATAGGCTTCAGAGTTACCCAGACTGGGTACCCTAGACTGGTCTGTCTGGTGGAATTTTCTGTGATGATACAAATGTTCTGTGTCTGCCATCCAACATAACAGTCACCAGTCACATGTGGGTGTTTATATTTAAGTTAATTAAAATAAAAAGGAATTAAAAATTCTGGTTCTTGGTCAGACAGTAATATTTTCTGTAGATACATGTGACTAGTGGCTGCCATATTTGACAATATAGTCCTAGACCAAGCATTCTCAAGCTTGGCTACATTTTGGCATTATTTGGGGGAGTTTTTTTTAAAAACATATTGCTATCTCCCCTATTCCAAAATTCTGATGTGATTGTTGCTGAAGGACCCTGAACATCTGGATATTTTAAAAACTCCTGGATCATACCAATGTCTGGCCAGGACTCAGAACCATGTAGTCAATTCTCTTTTACTACTTCTCCTTTTATCCTCACGAACTATTGATAAATATTCTGCAAACACCATATGAGTTATTTCTGCTTCTCTCTGAGCCTATGACCTCCATTATTCTAAGTGACAAACACCTTAGTGGGTTAGTCTTGGGAGAGATGCAGAGGATGCCATTTAGTCCTCTTCAAAGACACAGGAAAAGGGTAAACAGGTGGGATGAGATGTTCTACCCAACCAGGTTCCCTTATTCCCAGCAGGGGTGTGTCCAAAGGGGGTGAGTTAGGTCTGTGTGAGTGCCCCACAGAGTTCATCTGCAAACCTGTATGGGGCCAGGGTTCCTGGGGCACTCTCCAGGGCTTGAAGTCTGCTGCCCAAGCCATCTCTTCGGCATGGCCTCCTTCTCTCCTAGAACCTGGATAAATGGAGCCAGCAGAAGTGGTTCTACAAGTATTAAAAAATAAAAGAATCTCAGGGCATAGTGGAATCTTAGTATTTTGTTGACAAAAGTGGCTTCCGGAGAAGTGAGGTGATACTCTCCGGGCAGGAACTGGTGGAGTGAGGAAAACACTGCTTTCCAGATGCCTCACTGGGAACACGTCCCTCCAGGAGCATAAGTAAATAAAAGTTAACTTGAGGACATTTATTAGCAAGACAGAGCTTGGTTTCTGATGAGGATCTGATATCCAGATAGCAGTGCTTTGTTATGCGTGGTGTCCTGGCAGAAAGCCTAGGTCCCCACCTTGACCAGCCCATTCACCTTGTCCCTTCATCACCGGCTAATGGATTCAGTTTCCTCATTCACCAAAAACTGGTGAGAATTCCAGGCTGCTCAACACTAAGTGCTGCTATGAGAAGCCACAAGACCATGGATCCAGTCATTACACAGTTACTGAACAGAGTGCCAGGGGCTGGGGACAGACTGGGGTCAGACAGATAGAACCTGCCTTTATCAAGCTGTAATCTGGAGGGCAGGTGAGATGAACTAATTAATAAATGAACTGTCAGGATAATTGCTGCTGTTGGTAAGTTCTGTGAAGAGCACAAAATGGAAGAGAGGAGAATACAGGGGACCATGGAGATGGATCACGGGTGAATTGGTGGTGGGCTGCCCAAGGGGAATACAAAATGTAAAAGACACAAATAACAATAAAAAAAAAAAAACAAAAAAAAAAGAAAAGAAAAGAAAATAGGGTCATGAGGTAGGGAGAAATGTTGGGTGGGGGGGCTCCTCTCAGGACCTCTTAGTTCCTGAGAGGGCCATTCAGGCCACGGCCTGGGTCTGCCCAGCAGCTCTCACTATGCCGTGCAGCAGAGGGCTGAGGTGTCCTTCATGGCGTAGAGCTTAATTCTGAGAACTGGGATCACGTAGTCTTTTTAATTATTCTTAGATACCCACTAATCATAAAACTGAAGATCGACAGAAACAGCTAGAAAGGAAATGTGAATGACCTCTTGGCCAGGTTCCAGGAGGCTCAAGCTGTCCTGAGGGAAGAGAGTGGGACTTGGTAGAAGGAATGCTTTGACATCTACCCATTTTCAGAAACACGTAGTTGACACGTAGTTGGGTGTGAAGTATGGATTTAAGAAATCTGGGCATCTGAATAAAATGACAGTGCTGACCCGCACAGCCCTCCCCTATACTTTGTGAGCAAAGACTCCACAATGTGTGGGGTCCCGTATGCAACCCCACTCATTTGCGGGTAGAGGTTCCGGGAAGGAACTGTTGGTACAGACTTGACCCCATCCATTGCTTTGTCTAGAGAACCTCACACAACGAAACCGTTACAGAAGGAAGACGTGGAGGGAGCCAAATGTGGAGGTAGATGGGAAGGGAGGCAGCTGAGCGGACAGAGGTCTCCAGTATATAGTTCAAGGTTGGCAATGATTCTGAGGTCACTATTTATAGGCTATAAGTAGATAGAGAAAGAAATGTCCAGATGCCTTCCAGTGTTTTCTCAAATGTCAACAAGCCAATACTGACCTAAAGAGGTTGGACAAGACTGAGGGATAAGAAACTCAAGTTCAAAGCCCTTGTGAAGCCATCACTCCTGTGTGGTATGGCAGCACTCACTCATGCTCCTCTACAAATCAATCTTAAAGACTCCTCTGTAGCATTGTTTAAACACAGTGGGGGAACAAACAATTCAGTTTTCTTTAGTTTTGCTTTTAATGAAAGAGAAGCAATAAAGGCACACAGGGACAGGCCAGAAAAGAGGAGACCAGACCAGACCATGACCACAGACACATTACCAGCGACTGGGGAGGGCCTGGCTGTCCACAGCAGTCAGGCCTGGGCCCCAGGGCCAAGCCTTCACCTGCATTCCGACTGTGGGCAGTGGGTAGTGGGCAGAGGCGCTGGTGGGGGCCGAGTCCTGCTTTTCTGTGTCTGTGTCATTTTCGATCAAGTGTGTCATAGAGCTTCCTGTTTCATCTCCCAGTTATTCTGAAACAAAAACATGCATGAAAACACAGGTCACTGCCAACCACATTCAGAGACATCCAGTACATGGAAACCAAAAAGGTAAATGCCACAGTAAGCTGGGGAATCAAATTTATCAGCATCTATTCAAATAGTGATCATCAACACAAAAATTGCGGGTGGTGATGGGTGGGTAGGCGGGGCATCTGTTTAAAAATAATTCAGAAGAGAGTGAAAAGGCAGATGTTCCCAGGAGCCCACTGCCTGTTTACTGAAAACTTGAAATCAGCTCTGCCCCTGTGCTCAGGGTCTCCTCTGGGTGCACTTCGAGGCCCCTGCTTGCTCCTGTTCGCCTAGGCGGGGAGTCACTCGGACCTGCCAGGACAAGCCTGAGCCCCACTCCCTGAGTGTCCAAAGACACTTGAGGGGAGGTCACCGGGGTAATTACAGTCAATGAGGATGGACAAGGAGGACAGCGGCTGAGGCTCTGGGCCCCTCTACCAGAGACCCCCCCTCCCCGTTTCAGGAGACTTGCTCTCCCAGGCACATCGAAGCGACATGAGCAAGCAGACTTGTGCTGAGCAGCCTCAGGAAGATGGAGAGAAGGAAGGATGAGAAAGGAATCCCTGAATCAAGCTGAGGACAGCACAAAATTCTATTAAAAACTGCTTTGCCTCTTGAGACCAGTATGGTTTGGCTCCCAGGCAACATCTGGTTTGTGGAAGCTCTTTCTTATGTCCTCAAAATAAGTGACAGGATGCCTCCACAGAGATAGGTCAATTCAAAAATACCATGGCATCCTGCCCCCAAATCCAAACTGCAGCCCTACGCAAAGCTGTTGTCAGAGAAGCTGTGGGGAGGAAAGGAGGGCTGCAGGCGGCGCTGCATGCAGGGAGGTGAAAAAGCCTGCTGCTCTTCCAGGCACTCTCTGACCGCACGGACTCACTCATGGCTATTCCAGCCGTTGTGGGTACCCTGCCATCACCTGTCCCCCAACATGCATCTGCCCAAGATACAACCCTGAGTGCCCCAGGCTAACTAGCTGCCCCTGACCCTCACTATTTGTTTACTTTTTTTTAACAGCACAAATTTCTTTGTAAAAAGGAGATTTTGGAAAAGTCCCACCCTTATCCTGTAAATCCACTCACACTGCAAATTAGCACGAGGGGGGGGGGAGGGGGGAGAGAGGGAGGAAAGGAGGGAGGGGGGGAGAGAGAGAGAGAAAGAAAGAAAAAGAGAAAGAA